>APFE031047703.1:195318-329619 GCA_000404065.3 Pinus taeda | reverse complement strand
AGGTACTACAGTACAATTCACATGGTGTGAATACATGATCTGATGTCAAACACCACGCAAAATCTTTTAGTCGAAGGCCATTGACGTCAACCTGTCGTCGGAAGTGAGAAACTTGCCATTAGTGTATGCCAGCTTCAAAGCACTGAAAGGGTTGTTTCTAAGTCAACTTCTTAGATGTGCGCTGATGTCGACAAGAAGTGACTCATCGTAGGAGGGCCTTGATGTATCCCACATCTACGGCATGAAATGAAGCAAATGATTTCTGGAGGTGAAAATGAACTGGCGACACAAGGTTCAGGAATGGCGGTTATGAAAAAATGAAGGTGTGAAGTATTGCAGTGTATGAGACATTAACTGGATGGTGATTTCTCAACTGAATGACTTCTCTTGAACATGTTGGTGACACTGAGATGAATTGGTAACGCTAACCCCAAAAGATGGATGGTATGAAAGACAAATGGTATGATGACCGATGAACGGAATAACCCAACCCAACTCAATCATGGAGATGAAGTGAAAGTGCCATGTTCAAGAGCGACTTGCTACCATAAATTCTTCAAGTTTTTTCCCTTTTTCCCCAGTCATTGCTGACCAGTACCTCTTTATTTTTGTCAAGCTTGAGGAGGATAACATATGATTGTTCTATAATTCTCCCTTCGGGAAAACCTATTGCTATTGAATATTTTAACGAGTCTAGCAACAGTGAAACTCGGTCTTGTCTAGATGGACAAGTTTATCACTATTATTTTAACGAGTTTAACGACAAGGATAACTCAGTCCTCTTCATGTTTAGAGAGTTTGAAAAGGGATCAAAAGAAAACTCTATAAGTTCTTTTTCCTAAAGTAATCCCTCAGGTACGAAAAAGTATAAAATAATAAAGGAGGGATGACATTTCCAATACTTTAACAAGCTAGAAAGGAGAAGCGCTCGACAATCTTTTCATGTTTAACGAGTCCAAAAAGGGTTTGAAGAGGACTCTATAGATTTCTTTTCATTTCTGAATCAAAGCTAGAAAAGAAGACAAATACTTTGCTTGGTGGTCAAAGATGTTCAATTCATTGTTTAGCACATCAGATTCTTTCATCAGTTGTTCAACCTGTTCAAAACTCTATCAAATTGATTAGAAATACATATATATGGACAAAAAATGAACTAAAACTAACATTTCACTTTGAAGTACATGAAAAATAAACATAAAAAGTAGTTTTAACATTTCATTTTCACCATTTCATTTCAAATGTGGGATTTTGGAGCTTTGAAGCGGTTTTCTGCCTCAAATTTCACCAATCGATTTCAGGAGATCTTGTGGACCACTCTCCGCACCGTCAGGACCAGGTAGGAGCTATCCTTAAGATCTTCATTTTCATTCCATCTTTTCTCAATTCTGGGCAAGTTTTTTCACTTTTCTGGGCCCCTGGGGTTTAAATATTTCGTTCCCCAATCATTGCACCTAGCTTGCATCGAAAGGTGCAATGCATACTAAGCTACCAATAGGACAGTCAGTATGCATCTCACCTTGCTCAAAGGCAAGGTGCGATGGGCATAAAAAGGCAATTTCATACAGTGTTTTTCATCAAATCTTGTACTGTTTTTTGCTCAAAAAGGGATCCTAACTCACCTAACGATTGTATTTCAGATATTTGTTGGATCAAGATGGTTGTCACATGGTGAGAACGAGAACATGAAGAGGAGGATATGGTTGCTTTACATGACCAGGGTACAGTGGATGCATTAAGAAATTGACGTTTACTGAATTTTTTTTGCATATCCAGCATGACACAACAGATCAGTTTGTTGCAGTATCTCCTTCATGCTTGGGATCCTATTGACCAAATATTCTAGATCAGAGGTAAATATATTCCTTTCATGGTCGAGGATATTTATTTTCTGACGAGTTTGTTGAGGCGTGGTGCCCCTCTTTCACTATCAAGATTTGCTCGTGGGGGCAAATCTGTGAAAGATTACATTCATCAGTTCTGCAGGGATGGATCTCAACCTAGTAGTTATATGAAATTAAAACTTATACATTGGAAAAAGAAAATCAGTAACAATAATAATTAATTACGGAATACATAATAAATGAATATAATAAATTAATACAATTATAAAAATTGAATTAATAAAAATAAATAAACATATATCTCTATTATATATATATATAATATATATATATATATTTAAAGCTTTTTAAATTGATTTCATTAAATTATAGATTAATTTAAATAAAATAAGATTAATACAATAATAATAAAATTATATTATTATATTAATATATATATATATATATATATATATATATATATTATAATATCAGAGTTATTACTCAAATTATGATAATAAAGATACTAATAATAAAGTAAAGATAAATAAATATAATAACATAAATACATTCAAAATAAATATATCATGATATTATTATTAAATAAAGAAAATAGGATTAATTATATAAAGAAGGTCGGCTTATACTCAGCAACCCTCCTTCACCTTATTTATCTCTCGCTTTTCTCTTCTCTGTATATCAGTCCTGATGATGAGTCTTGGTCTAGGCTCGAAACGTCGACAAATAATAATGAAGAACACTGTGGATTATCCGAATTCAGTTTCTCAAAAACCTACAAACTAAGCTAGTAGAGATGGTAAGATTAATATCCGGGATGTTACTGATCGACCTTTGAGGACCATCCTATTTACCTTTGCTAGATTGGCTGGCAGCACGGCCTTACATTTAGCGAACAGATCCTACATGTAGTATGCCTTGGAATGCCTGGAACCGAAGGTGTTCAATTGGTGTGAGGCGATACTTCGTGTTATAAAAGAACAACTATCCAAAGTAAAGAATGGAAGAACCAAGAACTTTGGTTATGGATCCATATTAACTGCTTTTGCTTTGGAAAGAATTCCACTAATGCAACCTCAAAATATTTCACTGGGATTGCCTGCACCGAGGGAACCACGGATGCAGAGATGGATGGACCTTATGGCTAGACATGCTGGCTAGTCATAGATCTCCTTCTCAGACGCATTTTTCGAGTGGTTCAACTGCCAGGAGATGGTATTTGCGGAGTATCCATATGTCAGGATGGATTTCTGAGGCGATCTGGATTTGGCATTACCAGTCGGCGAGCAGTGGAGTGCTATAGGTAAAATGATTTGACCACATCTTTGTTTTTTCAGTTTTATAATTTTTTGTGTGTTTTAGATGTTACCAAGACTAAACAAACTCATATGTCTATGCAGATATTGGACTAGTGCGACCAGTGGCACACCCATGAGAGGAGGATGCTCCAGCGGGAGAAGTTGTAGGGAGAGTAGTCCTTAGGGACCTAGACATAGCAGAGACCCTTGCATTGCTGCAGGATTAGATAGAGGGATTGACCCTCGGGATTCCAGATGTCTAGACGGATGAATTACCGATGATGGTACAACACTGTACTACTGGTGTACCGAGTCATTGGACTAGGCTCCTGCACATGATAGCATAGGCGGTGACATGTTATCACCAGTATCACTAGTCTAGGATGTTTTTCTGCATTTACTTTAAGTTTCTGGGTCAGATGACCAATTTTTTCTTTGGACACAAAATATTTTATGAAACCTTATAAACATCTATCTACTTTGATTTTTGGAGTTTTATTTTGGCTAAGTGATGAAATCCTATGCAAATATTGATGTGAAATGATTTCTTTACATATGCTACAAATATCTATTTAACACATATTTTGCTAATGAATCAATCAATGTGTTTTAAGTTTCTGGAAATGTGTTGATATTGAATGAAATCAAAATGTCTTTCCAAAATCCTAATTCTTAGGAACATGCGATGAATAGCTAGGTTCCGAACTAAATAAACGCCAGTAAGTTGTAGAATGATGAGTTGTGAATTTAGTCTAACAATGAGTCAGTGTATGCCATGTGAAATGGCATCAGAGATAAGTTCAATCAACATGCTATACTCAACGACGTTGTTTGTTGATCGACCAATACATATCCCCCCTGAAACTCACTAACTTGCTGCTTGGAGCGAAGATGGCCCAGGCCACAAAAGATAGGTTCTGCATGCTACAACTAGCTTCGTCGGCATACCCAAAAAATGGTTCCAAAATGTCTGACATATACAACAAATGTGAAGTGGATTACCTAACCAAAATGACAACTCTAAAAGAAAACACTAAAAAATGCAATAAAATCATATGTACAATGAGTTTACTACACTTAATCAAGCATAGTAATGTTTAAGATACAACCCGTTTTAGGGCTGCGACAATGGAATCCCATCATAATTGACTAGCTCGTAGGCTCCTTTTGTCAATACACGTTTAACAATATAAGGGCCCATCCATAGTGGTTCAAATTTCTCTCCTCCTAATTTATTAGAATCCTGATCGTAAAGCAAGACCAGGTCACCTTCTGAGAAGACACGAGGCTTAACATTTTTGTCATATTGTGCCTTGATGCATGACTTATGTGCTTCATTGGCCAATGTGGCATCACGACGGGTTTCATCCAGATGGATTAATTCCAAGAAATGAGCTTCTTCTTCAGAAGTTTAGAGAAGCAGGTCAATTGCAAGCTTGAGAGATGAGATTTCGCACTGAATCGGTAAGACTGCTTCTAGACCATACACCACCTGAAAGGGCATAAATCTGGTCGCATTTCTCACCGAAATCCTATATGCCCACTGATCTGAGTGTAGGATTAAATGCCAATTCTGTTTATGGACTCTAATCATTCTTTGCAACATGCGCTTAAGGACTTTGTTGATTGCTTCAACTTGTCTGTTAGGCTGAAGATAATATGGAGTCGAACTATCATGGGATAGTCCTAATTTGGTAGTTAATGCGATCATCATGTGATTTTGAAAATGCGACCCATGGTCTGTGACTATAGCCTGTGGAACACCGAATCTAGAAACTACATGATTGAAAAAAAGAGTGCATCCGTTTCGCCGCTGTTGTTCAATGTAGGAATCGTCTCAGCCCATTTTGTAAAGTAGTCGACAACGACTATAATATACCCATGCCCCCTAGCTAAGGTGGGGTTACATGTCATAAAATCTATGCCCCATTTAGCGAATGGGCCAACAGCAACGAGTAGATGTAGTGGTGCAGGTGGTAATCTGGTTTTACGATCGAAAATCTGATAGGCATGGAAACTTCTGACTGCAAGTATGCAATCTTTGAATATGGTGGGCCAGAAGTAACCAACTCGTAAGATCTTTTGAGTAGTAGTGTAACCATATAGATGCCCTCCACAAGCACCTGAATGACAATCATTCAAAACTTTTTCAGCCTCCTTAGTAAAACCATATCGACACCACGACGATAAAGTGTATCACCAAGGATTAGATAATCTTTGGGTTGGTATCGAGTACGTCGTTGTTCAGAGCGAGAGGTGTTAGGCCTAAAATTTTGGTTCTGGAGATAGATCAGTATATCCCCATACCACGGATCACTTGACAATATCAGAAACAGAGTCTCATCCACGATTGATGCTTCTGATGTTAAATTGTTGGAGGACGAGGGAAGGTCGCAAAGCAACTCTGCAAAGACAAGAGACTTATTTGATTTGGATTTGATTAATTCCATATCAAACTCATGCAAGATGACTATCCATTTGGAATATTTGCCCCCCAACAATTGAGTGACAAAATGTATGACATAGGATTGCAATCTGACACAATGGTAGTTTTGCGAAGGAGTATATAGTGTCGAAATCTTTGTACTGCTTGAACGCATGCTAAAGACAACTTTTCAACACAAGAGTACTTGATTTCTATATCATTAAGATTACGACTTAAATAATATATAGAATGTTCAATTCCATCATCTTATTGCACTAAAACCATAGCGATGGTTGTATCTACAGCGACGAGATACAGGTTGAAGTCTTTTTTATAGTCAGGAGCATACATTAATTATGCTTTTATCAGGGAATCTTTGAGAGCATCAAAGGAAGCTTGCACAACCTGATCCAAATGGAAGGGTACCCCTTTCTTCAAAATACGTGTATAAAATTTAGCGAGCTTAGCATAATTTGGAATGAACCTCCTCGAAAAGGTAGCTTTCCCTTGGAGTCTTTGAATCTGAAGGAAATTTGAAAGTGGAGGCATGCCAAGAATTGCCTGAACCTTTAATGGATCGAGTCGAATTTCATCATTAGAAACTACAAAACCAAGCAGTCGACCAAAACCAACACAAAAGACACATTTGTGCAGATTGAGTCGTATCTTGTAGTGTCGGCAACGTAGAAATATGGCTCTCAAATGTTGCGGATGATTAGTCTGTTTTCACGAATGAGCAGGCAGATCATCGAGATATGGTTGAACTACGTTTTTGATGTCATGGAAGTTGTAATTCATAGCCCTCTAAAATGTGGCCCCTACGTTCTTCAAACCGAAATGTAATTTACGATATGTGAGCGTGCCCCACAGACATATAAGTCCAGTTTTTGACTGGTCCTATGGGCATTTATTGATTTGATTGTATCCGGAAAATCCATCCATGAATGAAAAGATTTCACATTCAGCACATTCATTAATTATCTGGCCGATGAAGGGTGTAGGATAGTTTTCCTTTGGACATGCTTGATTTACATCCCTATAATCAACGCACACTCTTATCGTTCCTTGTTTTTTCATCACAGCAATAATATTCGATACCCAATCAATGAGAGGTACAGGGTAAATGAAGCCAACATGAAAAAAGTTTTCAACCTCTGCTTTAATGGTAGCGGCTTTCTTCAGATGAACAGGTCAAAGCCATTGTCGTACTGGTTTGACATCAAGATACATCTTGATCTATGTTCAACAATTCTCAAGTCAATGCCTGGCATTTCTTCATATGACCATGCAAATACATCTCTGAATTCACGAAAAAGAGAACAACAACTATCTAGTTCTGATGGAGATCAATATTTGCCAATGCAAATATTCTCTACAATATTAGGTTTGGTCAAAATATTAATGGAGATAGTTTCTTTAATGTTGGACAGATTTCGCTCAGAATCTACTGTATTTACAAAATTTAATAAAAAATCAACAATTCAAGGGTGATTGAGGTCGTTTGAGTAATCTTCATTGTCATCTTGAAAGTGGGAACGATGATGATAATATTCCCACGACCTCTCTTTTATCATCATTGATTGGCTGATTCCTTCATCTGTAGAATATATATGAGACCAAGGATCAGAAGAGGAACCATATTCTAAAGGCCTATCTACCCAAACAATCATTGAGTGCAGATTCGGGTTTGCCACACAAGCCCAGAAGATTGATTGCTACAAATATTTGATGGGGCTTGGCGGCAACGCTTCACGATGATCATCACTTTCAAAATAGTCAGAACTCTTATTAAACTCAAATGATGTAGAAGAGATCATGTGGCAGGTTTATATTGTGGCCACTTCCGTGAAACCAGATGGAGGCGGGAGGGCAAAAGTACCCATCACGGAAGGATCTTTTAGGAGACCTACTCCAACATTTTGAAGTGATTGTGAACTTCCATGGATTAATGGAATGCTTCCAGTAGCTTGTGAACTATTAGCAAAATAATTTTCTTTCCGGCCGACCTGTGCTGCTCCGTCATTATTCATTCCCTCATGAGTATTTATTTCTTCCATCCTGCTCTTCTTTTATCATCTTTCTCTTAACCCTGATGATGGATCACATTTTGGATTCGAAACGTTGGTGTAAAAATTCTCTTACTGTGGATTCTCCGATCAAAGACTCAAAAAAGGTTAGTTGGTCAATGACCGTGATTCCACCTTTGAAGGGAAATGCAATCTTTCGAAAATATGTAGACACAACGGCAGCCATAGAATAAACCCAGGGTCTTCCTAGTAAAATATTGTAATCAAGGATTCCATCAATGACCTTGACTTCAATATCTACTGTTTTTCCCCTCAGTTCAACTTGCAAGCTACTTAAAATCCCATATGGAGTGTATGTTCTTCCATCGAATGTTTTTAATGTTGTTGGTGATCATGACAAGGGTGGTGAACCAAGAGTTTTCCAACAACTCATTGACATAATACAGGTAGATGCCCCCTTATCAATGATGGTTCTATGAACAATTTTATTGAGGCCTTTTACCTGTATAAGGAAAGTGAGTTGGGCTAGTAACTGTGGTGTATATCTAGTACGATTAAAGACCACAAGATTAGAATCTATTGGATCGATCCCACCTATTGCTGATAACATAGCCTGCTTTTGGGAGGGACAATTTTGCGATACCTCAAGTGTCAACATAGCGGATGGAAATTGAGCTAGATCCTCCACTATATTATAATTCTGAGCAGCTCAAGCACGAGGATTAAATGTCAATTTATGCACAACTCCCTTTGGCAGCTTAATGGTTAATTCAGGAATAATGCGTGGAACAACTTCTGGCGAAGTCATTGTCGAAGCACTAGGTTGATCAGTAGCCTGGTTGTTCAACGATGATGGATTCCCATAATCTTTATTCATTGTCGATACCAAAACATCATTTTGCTTGTTTGCAATGGATAGCATAAGAACTTGGGATTTGTCATCATTATTGGTAGCAACCATATGAGTTTCTGGGATCGGAAACAGATCAATCAACATTGCTGAGGTATTCAAAGTCTTCAAGAGTTTTGAAACTTTAGATTGATGTGGATAATCTCTCGTAAAATGCTCCTCGTTACATATCAAACATGGATAACAAGGAGGTTTCTTGCTGCAGTAGGGTTTTCAGGTGATTTTTCAGGAGTGGAATTCTCCTGTTTCTTCTTATTATTTTTCCCTTTCTTCTTGCCCCCTGGTTGCTTTGGATTTTTTCCTTAATCTCCGTGGCAAGAGAATTGTCATTTGCATTTTGACTAGAAATAGCAAGAGCTTGACCAGATGAACCTCTTGCAGTTTGCGTGCTCGAGGAACCAATCACACCATCACCGACATGAGAGTCCCTAATCAATTTAGGAGGAGGTGGAATGGAAAAATCGGGTCTAGGAGCGTCAGGAATTTTGTCGTAGAGTGTGCCAGATTGTGTATAGATCAAATCTAAATATTGAGCATGAGCAATGACTTGCTCTTCTGTGACAACTCCTCCTTTCACCACGTCCTCACCGATAGATGGCAATAAGGACTTAATAAATCACTCAGCTAAAAGCTGATCAGGAACATATGTCTTTACCATTCGATGAAGATGCCGCCACTCATGAATGTGATTAGATATGTGAGTGGACATGGTCTATTCAAATTTGGTAAGAAGTTTTGTTCCAATTTCGTAATTAATGGGTAACTGAAAGTGGGTTAGAAAGGTAGTGGCAAGGATGGTGAAGTTATCAAACAAAGCTCTAGGAAATTCAATATACCATTTCACTGCTGGACCAACAAGCGTTCTCTGAAAAAGGTGAAGTCTAATCGAATCATCATTCAGAGTGTTAGATGAACACCATAAATGAAACGTCATTACGTGATTCGATGGGTCTTCAACTGGATTTCCATTGAACTTAGGAATATCAGAGGGGAGTTTATGAGGAATCAGCGGCCACCAAGGGGCGTATGCGATTGGATCATTCATGATCCGGTTCAAATCTGGTAGTTCTAGAGTTGCTACAAAAGGTAACTGTTGATTCAGGTTGGGTGGAGCATACCCAGGATAAGATGGAATCGCCTGAGCAGTAAGTCTTTGCATACCAGCATAAGGCATTTGTTGCTGGTAACCTTGACAAGGTTGTTGGACATAACCAGTATAGGGTGGTTTTTGATAACCGGTTTGGAAAGGTAGTTATCCATAACCTACAAAGCCTTGTTGCCTAGGTCCTCAGTAGGCTTGATATTTACCAAATCCAGTCTGAGCTTGTGAACCAAGTTCAAATTGAGGTTGGGTTTGCTGGAATTATGGTTGTTAATATTGTGCCAGCCATGGTTGTTGGACCATTTGTTGTTGTGGAGTACCAAAAGATTAACCAAGTTATGGATTGACAATACTCGTTTGTGCCTAAGTCGTTCCAAATAAAGGAGCACTGACCTAAGGTTGCAGTTGAGCCATAGAGACAAGTGGCCATTGTATCACAACCTAAGAGACTTGAGTCTTCTACCTCGAAACTGGAGTTTGTGAGGAAGAAGGAGTAGGTTGAGGTTGAGACACAATATGTTGTGCTTGTGTTTGCAACACAGTCGAAACAACAGGTGTAGTGGGAATATTTGACACAGGTCAGATCGTTTTCGTTGGATATACAACCCTTGGTTGTTCTGGTAGTATTGGTATCCAACCACTAGATGTAATTCTAGATTGAGCTGAATATTGTTGGAAACTCTCATATGGTTGTTCCCCAGGAGGAAACGGTGAATAGGCATACTCTCTCCATATGGCGGCAGTCCAGTGTTTAAAGGATATATCGATCTTTGAAAACTGGTTTGCCCAAATTGATACTGGTAAGCAGGATCAAATTGTTGAGTTTCAACATAAGACAAACTAGATGGGACTCTGGATGAATAAATGGGAGCAGACTATGGCGCTGAATCAGCCCCTCAGTGGACTCCAGCTAGTGATTGATAATCAGCTGGAACGGATCGTGTACCATATAAATATGACTCAGGTGTACCAGAAACCATTGTAGGAAGAGCAGCAGGAGATTATGCTACAGCTACATCAGATGACACATTCCCATATATTGATGGTTTCTCGGACATAGTTAGCCTATCCAAAATCTCTCCAATCGATTCGACAGGAACTTGCGATGAAGTAGGATTAAAGGAACCAAACTCAGGAGTAGAAGGATACAAATGAATCCCAGTTCCAAAATGAAATGGGGTACTAAACGGGGGATCCTCTACTATCTCCTCTATAGCAATCAGACCAGGTGGAAGAGGTAGACCGTCAAGTCTGTAAATGATTTCTAGAGCCGAAGAAGGTATAACTTCTATAGTGACAGATACTGGAGGGGTGATACCTTCTGAATACTGAAACTAAAGGTCCAGATGTTCAGGTAAATGAACTTCAGTCTCAAACGGAGGTTCTTGAACAACTGTTGGTTCAAATGTAGCCTTGGTTGGAACTGAAATGGGTACTATATCAACTCTAAATGGAGTTGTTTTAGATACAGAAGGGTTTACTCTTACACTAAGATCAGTTCTAATGTCCTATTGTAACTGCAGAACCTCCTCTTTGAAGGCAGATGTAACAGAAATAATCGGAGTAACTAGAGTCTCTGACAATGTTGAAACAAAAGTTTCAAATAAACCAGATGAACTAGACTCAGTTAAACGAGACCGTTTTGTCCGAATTGGCTTCGCTTCTGGAGGCAAAGACGGTTGACTCAATAATCTCCATAAATGATGGGGTTTTGATTGACTTTCTTCCACAATTTCGGATTACTTGATCAACTCAAAATTAATGGAAAAATGATGTTATTCTGAATTTAATTAGTCTTAATGATGCTTGGACACAACTTTACTTTTTCAAATTTTAAGAGTTGAGAAAGAGCTAAAGATGACTCAATTCCACTTCGATTTTTAATGAGCCTAAAAGGACAAGTGCTCAGATGGACCTTTTCTTTCAGAGAGTCGAAAAGGAACAAAAGTGACTACTCTGGAAAATCTAGACAAAAGGATTACCAAACCAATCGAAAAACTGCAATATACACCTTGGTGATAAATTAAAGAGAAATTACCAAGGACTTATGTACGGCAGTCAATCTTCTCGAATGCTGTGTTCAGTGCATTGCGACCAATAAGGCGGCAAACTCAATTTCCTATGGATAAAGGATTTAAGCCTATTGTGGTCTCCCAATATATACGCGACGGTACGGGGAGCACAATTCCATGCTAGCACTTGTCGTATCAAGGAGGAGGAATCACCCAACCTTCAATGAAAACGATAGCCACTAGTTTTAACGACACTGGAACATGTCACTAGCCTAGACCTCTAGATATGTTGTGTTAAGTTCCAAAGCGTTGTTAGGCTCATTGAAATTCATTTTAAAGTTGATCTTGTTTAGAGTTTTCCTTTCAATGGTTCACCACGTAATGATGATCTGAAATTCCTAAGATGCAATCTACAATGATAAACAATCTCTGTTTATTTGAGCAATGAAAATCCTAGCTACTAGGGAAAGAAGATAACAGTGATTTTAAGCAAAGAGCAAAGAGCACACACTAGTGAATTTCCCTAAATCATCTTTTCACACACAAATCATAAAATACTAAATGCAAATCCATGTATTTGTTTTTTCTTTCCTTAATGTGAAAGATGAAAAAAGGAAAACTAAATGCAGCAAATATCTAAAATATTTAACTCAAAATGACATTTTCGACAATTTCTTCTTCAAAAAGAGAAAGGAAGACTCAAAACGACACTTTCAATTTTGAATAAAAATGCTTTCGACACTTTGAATGTAAACAAATCAAATCAAATGCATCAAGAAAAGTTTAATCAATTATCAAGGGAAGGAAGAATTTACGACACTTCTCTTTTCGACAAAAAATGACAATTACGACACTTTTGTATCAAAGCGACAAATCGACTAAAACAACTTTTCGACAAAGGATTGTAAATGAGGAACAAATACACAAAAACATTCACTAATCCTAATGTAATTAAGGCTGATCTAAGTGATGCAAGTAAGCTTCAATGAAGAGGCACTATTCATATGTAGCAAAACAACCAAACAAAACTGAAAACAAATAAAAAAAACCTAAATTTCTAGATGGAAAAAGAGTTCAGTCAATCATCGCACCTAGGCTTCATAGAAATTGAGATGCATCGCACTTTCTACACTCGAGAGGTGCTATGAATATTGAGTCATAGTGGAAGACAGTGTGATGATCCAAGGAGAACTGAAATGGGTTTTGGCTCAAATTTGGAGCTGTTTTCAATGAATTAAGCTGGGTTTTGATGAACAATGATAAGAAAAGTATGATGGAATGTCTTGAGAGGTTACTGAGCTACCAAAAGGGAATCTAGATGTGCTTGCAAGTCAAATGTTTAATTCATAAACTAAACCAGAGATTGACTGAAGTAGTATTCATCTACTATGCAATTGCAAAGAAAGAGCAGTTCGAAAGCTACTTGGTTGGCTTTGGACTCTGTCTATAGTTTATCAAATTGAACATAAAACAAAAAATAACAACAAACAAACATTTGTTCTTCCCCAACAGAGTCGCCAATTTGTTTATGGGAAAATTAGTGTCTTGTCGAACGACTAACTCTCTAGGTTTGGCAGCTACCCTAGAAAAAATAGTTTAAACTAATTCAATGATTTTTCCTATGTGTAACAGATAAGAGAAAGATAGTGGAACCAACCCGGAACTTCTACTTAATCCCTTGCTTGATCTCTCTCTCCTTTGGTAGATCCTGCAACTCCTCCTCGTACTTAACATGCTTGGAGAGTACCTACACAAGTACAACAACAAAGAACTGTCAAAGCATTGTGATCTATTACAACATAAACATTACAGAATCAGACATATAATGAACAAATGATAGCATTCACAATTTCACAATCATATGGGAGAAAAATTGAAGAGCTTTATTAATAGAAAGGAGAATTACAACCCAGTTGTCTGATCCAGTGCCATCCTCCCAGCTTTAATCCTTCTTCACCTGATGAAATAGCAAGATCACACCAACAAGAATACAATGCTCTCTCCTCAATTACAAAATATCATCACTTCCTTGCAATTCACAATATTCCAACCTTATGATCTCTTGGATTGGAGATCCATTTATAGATGTTTGCAAGGGTGTGAGTCATCCATGGGGTTTGATTAGTGTCATTCCACTTGTTACAATTGGTTCCACAAGAGAAGGGATTGGGGATGGTTTCCTAGTTCCCTTGTTCATCCTTGGGCAAATTCAGAGAGGCAAGTGGCACAGGCGAAGTTTCTAGAAGATTCCATGAGCAACCAACTAACAAATTGTCCCAAAAATTTGTCCATCATCACCCATCGCACCCTATAGAAGGCCTAAATATTATGCATCACACCGTGTCAGTGTACCACTTACTATGCATCGCACTTTTCCAGTGGAGCAGTCAATATGGTTCGATTTCGGCAATTTCTTGATGGTTTCTCAAATGGAACTTTTGGGGAATGATGTATTTAGATGACTATGTTCCTTTAGGGTATGAAAAAACTCTTTTATGGGTTCATGAGCCCTAATATTTCAACATATAAATTTGGGGTTGATGTGCCCAAATATGTCTATAATAGACACCAACTCAATCACCAAAGAGCGTGCCTACTGATATGAAACTACGTGTTTATCCATCCTTCTGGTACCCATCTTGTGATCTAATCCTCACCATTCTTTTTCCCTTCATTGTCTCTTTATAATCATTTAGGAAGTTGGGGAAAAGCACGCGTCCTCCACTATAGAAGATAGTTCTCAATCTTCCTTTGTCTACTTTGAAAACCAATTGCACTTACTTCTAGTTGATCCCTCTGTCCATTCAAAAGGGAAATCCCGATCTCTACATGCCTATCCACAGGTTTTGTTAGGAAATTAAATACTAATCTTGTAAAGGAAATTTCGTCAGTCATTCATTCTATTCAACACAAAAATTCCATAGTATTTCTCAGATTCACAATCAAGGCACCATGGCTATTAAGATATGTACAGACACAAATTTTCACACATGATATATACAAATCCACACTATTTTCATATTTTATTATAAAATATTTACAAGCAAAACAGTCACATTCGACTTGTTCAGTTCTTTTCCATAAAATCCATCTACTGCTCTTTCTAACTCCTCACTTTTTCTCTTACTAACCTCTAGCTCTCTAACCTCTAGCCAACCCCTCAAATTATTCAAAAGATCACAATTTATACAAAAAACAGATTCATGAACCAATTTAGTTCAAATCCAGCAATCTCTCACTCTCTCCTAAAGCATCTCTTCAGTTCCACTCTTTTCTCAAACAAAATCCTAAATTAAACCTTTAAATCCCTCAAATCCTCACTCTTCCTAGGATTATTCAATCGTCTCTAAGATCTCTACATTCACGACATATTCTCCATAAATAAATTTACAATTAAAATTTCCTCAAACTCAACTAAACTTAGGAAAATAAATAAAATGATTAAGGGAACCCACTCCCTTTAAAAAATGTGAAATAAAACTCATGGGTCTTATAAGCTTTGAAGAATGCTCCTGCATCAAAAAAGATATAATTTTTTGATGTTTTTAAAGATTTTACAACTTAATGAAAAAGATTTTTAGAGTTCTATAATTTTTATCTAATTTTCAATTTTGGTAACCACTTCTTAAAAAAATTCCTACCTTCAGAATGAAAAAATAAAATAACTTCAAGAGATGTTTGAAAAGTCAATAGAGTATTATTTAGCATTTTATTAACAAAATCTGTAAAAGGAAAAATAAATTGCAGCACAATGTACAATGGGAGTGATCTTTTACAATATTTTTTTTTTTTTTTTTGTAATTCATGGGAAAAGAATTTCTTTAAGATGAGCCCATTTACAGGAATAGAATCTCTCTTTTGTGATAAATCTTGAAGTATATATGTAGATGGGTTTATATGTTCAACAATCTGAAATGGACCAAGCCATACTTTTTGAAATTTGGTATGTTTCCTTTTTTCTTCACGTTTTTTTGTCCCACTTGAGAACTAGATCTCCAACCTGGAAGGATCTTTGTGTGAATTAACTTGCATCAAAAGAAACTTTCACCATCTACTGTTGTTTGGTGTGTGTGAGTTTGGCCTTTTTCCTTTCTTCTTCTAGTTTTAGGATTTGTGAATTTCTTAATTACAAGGAAGAAGAAGGTGATTATTCAATAAATTGAAGTAGGGCTAATCAAGGAAGAGATAAATATGATGGAATGATGGCTTCCTTCCCATAGACTAAGTTGAATCGAGAAGTGCCTATAGAGGCCTTCTGAGTTATCTTATTGGCCCATAGAGAAAATATCAAAGCTTTGTGCTAGTTTCTTTGATTTTGATCTATAGTTCTTTTGATTATTCTAAGGAGGTTTTTATTAGTGGATTCTACCAAACTGTTTCCCTGGGGATAATAATTAGCATAATATTTCAGTTTAAGACCTATCCTAATTGAAAATTCAATCATATTGGTACCCGAAAAATAAGATACATTATCAAATATAAGTGCAAAAGGAAAACCAAATATTGTAATGATAAATTGATCAATAAATTCAATAACAGATTTAGAATTGACTACCTTTAGTGGAATTGCTTCCACCCACTTAGTCAAGTAATCTGTAGCAGTCATAATATATCTATGTTGTTTAGAAGAATGAGGAACAATCTCACCTATGATATCTAGTCCCCATTTTTCGAAAGGTTGTTCGATGTTGACTGGCTGCAAAGGCAAGGCTCGTTTCCGTTATCTTCCATAAGCAGTTTGGCATGTTTTTTCATTTCCTTACATATGCGTGGGTATCTTTGAAGATAGTGAGCCAGTAGTATCTAGCATGTAAGATTTTGTATGCAGTAGTATCTCCTCCAAAGTGTCCACCTGCTGGTCCATCATGAAGTTCCTACAAAACTGTTTGTGCTTCAGACTTTTTAAGGCATCTTAACAATATGGAATCATAGTTTCTCCTAAATAATACATTATCAACAATCTCATAATGACTTGCTTTTAATCATAAAGCTCTTTTTCTTTTATAATTGAGTTCAGGAGGAACATATCCATTTTTCAAATAAAAAATTAAATCAACGTATTGGGAATCAACATCAATTACACTTACCTCAGAAATGTGTTCATCTTTACTCGTGTCCCCTTCGGCTGGTATGTTGGATTCTCCTATAAACAACTTGCAGAAACCTTGCCCTCTTACAATTTTGGCTGGTTTAATTTCAATATCGTACTCCTGCAGGGTTGTTACCCAATTTTCTCTCTTTTCTCCTAATTCTTTCTGCATTAGTAATTGCCTCACTACAGGGAATGGGATTATTACTTTTTTTTGTGTTTTTAAAAGAAAAAGGTCTAAAATTATTTACAGATTTATATACAACAAATTCTATTTTTCTACTTCTGAATAATTCAATTCAGCACCCTGAAAATTTGAACTAAAAAATGAGATGGGTGCTTCAACTTTATGATTATTAATCCGTGTCAAACAACGGCATAAGACCTTGAAGAACCAAAGGTATATAAGATGAAATTATCAGAGAATTTTGGAGTATTTAAAGAAGGAGCATTGATAATTACCTGTTTGATTAAATCGAATGATTTCTTTTCATGATGACCCCATTTAAAAATTGTGTTTTTCTTAATCGTTTGTTGTAACGACAAAATAATTTGTGAGAAATCAAGGACAAACCTTTTGACAAAATTGATCTTTCCAAAAAATGATTGCATGTTTCTTTTGTTATATGGTGGAGAAATTTCTGAAATTTCTTTTATTCTATCAGGGTCAATGTAAATTCCATTTTTTGAAACAATGAATCCTAAAAGCTTCCCTTCACTAAGAGCGCAAAAATATTTTTTCAAATTTAATGAAATCCCATATTTTCTATAGCGTCCAAATTTTTTTCTTAAGTCCTGCAAATGATTATTTTTGTTCTTTGAACAAAAAGTAATGTCATCCAGATAAACAACAACCATTTTGTTTAACAGACTTTTCAAAGCTATATCCATGGCTCGTTGGAAAGTGGCCCTTGCATTTATTAAACCAAATGGCATTTTTTTTTGGTAGGCATAAGTTCCCCATTTAGTTCTGAAAGTAGTCTTTTACCTATCATTTAAGTGAACCATGATTTGATTATACCCTGAGAACCATCAATGAAATACATAGGTTTGGAACCAACAACTGATCGTAAAATGTGTTCCATTGTGGGTAGCGGGAAATTATCCTTTTGACTGGCCTTATTGAGATTCCTAAAATATATGAAAATGTGGATATCACCATTTTTCTTTGTAACAAATACCAAGTTGGAAACCCATCTTGAATGCCTAATAGGAAAAATGATTTTATCCCTAAGGAGTTTATTCAATTTTGTTTTGATTTGATTTTCTAGGTTCAGATGAATTTTCCTTAATTTTTTCTAGATAGTTTTATCATTAGATTTCATGAGAATTGTGTGTTGAATGATGGAGGTGTCAAATGTTTTGATATCTTCATAACTCCAAGCAATGATATCCTTATATTTTTTTCAACAAATGAATGAAGGATAATCTTTCTTCAAACAAGAGACCAAGTCCTAAATTGATGTTCTGAGGTTTAAGATCTGTCCCAAGGTTTATTAATTCAAATCTCAAAGTTGAAGTCTGTAGTTTTGAATTAGTAACTCTTTTAAATGTGTCCTTTAAATCATAGATATCCTCAGGTTTAACTATAGATTTGGGTATGGGATTATCCTCTATTTTATGTTTTAATTTATTTTCATGTTCATCTTCATCAATTATTTGGTCAGCGTATGATTTTTCAGAAGTTAAGAAGCTTAAAATGTATTCATCATCATTAAATACCCTCCAATTGGTGATATTTTTAGGAATGGATGGTATCAAGATTAATTCTACATAAAATCTATTGGGACTATAACCTTCGAATGGGATCAATTTTGATGCAACGTTAGCAAGAAGGTTAGTGTTGGCATTCTGAATCATAGGAATAACAGAAATGTTAAACTCTAGAAAATGTGAAGTGAGAGACCGAACCAAAGATTGATAATGCTTCAAGTGTGTAGAGATACAATGCATCATGTTTCTTACTTATTTAACTACAATTTCTAAATCTCCAACAACTTGAAGGTATTTAACGTCAAGGTTAATTGTTATATACATACCTTGGCCCAATGCTTCATATTCTGCAATATTAGTTGTGCATTCGAATTCCAATCTGCAAGTCAGCATTGTCTTCACAACTTTAGGATTAATCAATATGCAACATGCTCCTTCACCATCACTTGATTTTGACCCATCAAAATACAATGTCCAGAATAAAGAATTAACTAATGGTTTTTCTAGCATAATTACACATCTAGAAAAGTTTGTTTGTGAAAATTGTTCAATTTGAGAAGTTACATAATTACTTAGAAATGGTGACATTTGTGCCTTAAAATTCTCAAAAAATTATTCAGTAGAGTAGTTTCCAAGAATGTTGTTATTAAATGCTACTGCCTCATTTTCACCTTTGAAATTTGTTACCGAATGTTTCATGTGTTTTTCTCAGTTGATTCTAATTTGATTCGACTTTGTGTTAAATCGAACCATAAGTGAGACCAATCAGTGGAAAAATAATCGTGTAGTTTTTCTGACCAATCTCTACTAAGAATTAAACCATAGAAATATGGGATATCAGCACAAAGTATATCAATTATTTGACAAACTTCAGGATTCAAAGATAATCTAATAAGCACTGAATTCATTTCTCCCATGACTTTGAATTTTGTCCTATCGAGTTGCACAATGTGAATTGTAGTTTTCTGGGGTGACATGTTTAATTTCAGAAAAACTGAATACAACATGATATTCAAAGAAGCCCTTGAATCTACCAAGCAGGTATGTACATTTTTATTAAATATTTCAAAAGCCAAAAGAAAAGAAGTATGTGAATTAGACTTTTCACCTATCAGAATAGCATCAAAGGAATCAAATAATGAATGACCAGGAGGTTTACCAATTTCGTTAGAAGCTTTGGATACATTAGCAGCAGGCAGAGAAGAAGCAGGTAGTGTGTTCAATTCTTTTAGTAAAAATTTGTGTTGTTGTTTGAGTTTAGTGAGTTAATGAAGGGAAATGTTTTCTTTTATTTTCTCCATATATTCAACTATATTGTACTCAATAGGATATGAAACTACTAAGGTTATGGTGAAGATGGACAACTAGATGAAGACAGAATTACTTGGGGGGAAGTGGAAGTGGAGTTTTTAACAACAGCTTTATCTTTAGCAGTGGAAGTTGAAGGTTTTTGTTTTTGAATTAGTTTTATAGGATCAAATGGACCTTTACCTCTTGTGCTAACATGTAATTCTTCATGTTCATTTTCACTATCAGAAATAGGAAGAATAAAATCCCACATTCCATTTAACTCAGCTATTTGTTCATCTTGGAACTCATCAGCAGAAAATGTCACTTCCTCCTCATCTTCATCATTGGTTTCTGCATTAGAGATCATGTTTGGAGATTGTGGATTAGGTGGTTGATTTCTTTTGAATCTTCTAAAAGGTTTTTTGGAAGAAGATTCAACTTGTTTTTTGATCTCTAGCATCCTGTTAGACATAGTTTTAAGGACTTGTTGTAAGCCTTCAAGATCTAATGGATCTTTAAGTGCTTTCTTTTTAGGATCATCCTTAAATGTAACTCTTTTTAATTTTTTGTCTTCCTGATCCTTTTTCTTTTCTATTGCATTCATCCCCTTCTCTACAGACACAACTTCTTTCATGTTTTCTACTAAGGTATTTTTATTAGCTCTATCTACAAAGATTGCTATGTTAGAAGGAAGAGATGAAATATACCATTCAATTTGTACATCGACACCATGTCTAGAAGTAGCTAGGATGTTATTTAACAATTCGCTAAATTTGGAATTGAAATCTTTTATCTTTTCCCCTGAATTCATTTTTAAATTGGAAATGTCATTGATAAAAGATGTGGTTGAGCGATCATCACCAAACTTAGTCAAAAATTGTTCTTCAAAAATATCCCAACTAGTAATAGAATTGGCTAGTAATTAAAAGTACCAAGACCCTGCTAATCCTGTAAGAGTGTACGAGAATAATCTAACAACAACATCTTCTTCAAATACCCCATTAATATTGATGGCTGACATATAATTATGAAGGTGCTCTTCAGCAGGTAACCCATCATCATGATTGAATTTGGGAAGCCATCTTTTAGGATTTTTTGGTAGAGGATGAAGTGGTGCTGGCATTTGAACAAATCCAATATTGGACCATGGTCTAGTTGCCATTGTAGCAGTTGGGGAGGTGGATGTGATGAAAGAAGAACTAGTAGTTGTGATAATATTGCTTGAGGCAACACTAGTTGTTTGTGTAGAGGAAATGGAAATAGTTGAAGTGATCGATAGAGAGAAAGGAAATGTAAAAGGAATAAATGGAGATGTTTGTGAATGAGAGAATGAGGTAATCTCACTAGTAGATGTTTGGGAATCTGATGTAGCAGTTTTCATTTGGCTGGATTGAAGTGGAAATTCAAATGGCAAGAAGCCAAGTTTTTCACTTCGGGACCGAGTTAAAACACCAGTTTCGTGAAAAATAGAAGTAAAAATTCCTTCAGAAACTTCGGATGATTCAAGATTTTCTACTAAAATGGAGACATCTTCCAATTTCTTTATCAAATTTGTAATTTCTAGTGATTTTGGAGTATAATCCATAGGGATTACCTCAGGAAGTATTCTAGGAGACTTAGCAGGTGATTGTACAACTCCCGATCTAAAAGTAGGAGATTCTGGACGAATCTGGAAGTTGTAGGAGATTTGGAAGGGGAATGAATCTTGGAATAGCCTTTAGTTTTTGGATTGGACCTACTTTCCATTTATAGTCTATAGGCCCTCTTTCTATATCCAAAAAAGTGTTGAGGCCTCCAAAATCGCTGCTTCAACACGGGGGGAAAACCACTCGGTACAGACCTTAAGAAAACTCCTTTTCTGTTTAGGTAGTGGCTTTGACTGGGGATAATGGAACCAATTTACCATTGAAAGGTGATTGAATGAATGTGAAATGATTATAGTGGAGTGAAATAGATGAATTTGCAGCAATGAATCAAATGGAACACATATACATTACTCTACTCTATAACCTAAGATTGTTTAACATTTATCTAGATGTGATCTATAATGATTTTCCTTGGTAAATGACAATATAGATTGCTCAAACACCAATGGAAATGAAAATATTTCAAGATGATTACTTTGATTAAATAGTTAATTAAAATAATGTGTATAACTCATATCGCATTTAGAATATCAAAGAAAATTGCTTAACATGTATTTAAAAATATCAATGACAGCATGATCAGAAATGAATACATGTAACATTGTTCTTTAAATACCATGTAACAAGTAATCTGAAAAGATAAATTCACTATTTATTTATGAACAAAAGAGAGGTACAAAGATAGAAATACTAGATGCACGTTGCTCAGCTCATAAAATAAATAGCAACAATTTATTCCTTCTCACAAAGATGATTTTAGGAGTACAAAAGTGCAACTTCTCAAAATTCTTTATGAAAATTCCTAAACAATGTTTCAGTGATTCTATTGAGAAAACTATGAAAGTACAATAGTGCGAGGTTTCATAAGA
Organism: Pinus taeda; assembly: GCA_000404065.3. Taxonomy (NCBI): domain Eukaryota; kingdom Viridiplantae; phylum Streptophyta; class Pinopsida; order Pinales; family Pinaceae; genus Pinus; species Pinus taeda. The sequence goes on along the minus strand of APFE031047703.1, from coordinate 307,400 downwards.
TTTTGGGCATATTGTTGGTGTATTTAGCATTCCACAATTGGGCCCATGGTTCCTATTTTTATTTTATCCATTTCCACCATATCTTGGCACCCTTCGCCTTGTTGCCCACTTCCAGATCCCAAACTCCAAGTCCTTCATGGGCCTTTGGGAGGAAAGGAGTGTTCGACTTAAAAAAAGGTGCGTTGAATGTTTCTTATGCTCTTGAGAACCCATTTGGGGGAGGGTAGAGAACATGTAGAGGGGAATGGATTGGAGGAGAGATTTGAAAAGGACAAGCCTACTGGAGATATTTAGGTCTCGATTAGTCTAGTAGTTAATTTTGGAGGTTAATTTATCAATGAGGTCTTGCGAGCATGAGTTCTTGATATAAGAGTTGGCGAGGGAGGCTCTAGGTAATTTGAGGGGAGAGAGGCATTGGAAAAGTCAAGGATGCACCGAATGTTCCTTTGGGTGATAATAGGGGTATTGAAGAAGAAGATTTGGGATTTTTCTATATTGATATCAATTCCGAAGGCTAAAGAGAAGAGGTTGAGAATGTCTTTTATCGCGTTGCCCTCTTAAATAGAGGGGTGGTTCATGAGGAGGGTTTCATCAACAGATCATTGGTGGGTTTGAGTAGATTTATTGTGAACAAATAGGCCTTTGAGGGATCCTTTGGCTTTAGCAGACTTGATATAGAAATCTAGGCTTTCTGCCATGAGGATGAAGAGGAACAAAGAGAGGGGGTCACCTTATTGAATTCCCCTGGAGGGAAGGAAAGTTTCAGAGGGGGAGCCATTGACCATGATAGATGAGAAGATTTTGGTGATGAGAGACATGACCTATTGTATCCATAGAGAACAGAATGATTTTAGGGTGTTTTCAATGTAGTCCCAACTTAGTTTGTCAAAGGCATTGGACATGTCTATTTTGAGAAACATGCCAGGTTTCTTGAGAATTTTAAAATATTAGATGGTCTCATGAGCTAGGATGATGCCATCAAGAATTTTCTTACCTTCTACATAAGTCGATTTCTCTGCGGATATGAGGAGGGGAAGGAGAGGCTTGAGCCTAATATTAGAAATAATTTTGGTGATGATTTTGTAAATAAAATTGCAAAGGGCTATTGGTCTGTATTTACCTTGCGTTGTATCATTATCCTCCTTAGGAGCAAGGGCAAGGAAGGTGGCACTGAAATCCTAGAGGATGGATTTGGAAATTTTGGATTTGTCCACTAATACATGTATTTCATTGCCTAATAAATGCAAGCATATTTTGAAGGAGACAATGAAGTCGTATGAACCTCAGGCTATGTTGTATACCATCTTAGTAAGAGCTTCCAAGACCTAAGATTCAAAGACTTGTCTCATGAGGGTAGGGTTGTGCTCTACAGTGACTAGATGAGGGATATTTTTTGTGATTTGGTTGATGGCTTCTATGCATTGGATGTAAAGTTCTTGGAGAATGTTGAAGAAGTAACTAACCAACTCTTGTTCTATTTCCCCCATGGGTCTCAACTATAGTACCTAATTTGGATGGTGGATTTATGAAAGAAGGAGGTGTTGCATTCTCCCTCTTTGAGCCAGTGCACTCTTGATATTTTCTTCCAATAGATTGCTTCCTACTTGTAGTGTTCCTCCAATTGTTTAGAGAGGAAAACCTTTGAAGCATTGGTTTCCTCAAAGCATCCATAAAGGATTATTTCTTGCTAGAGGGAGGCCATAGCCTTTTCTAGATTATCTGTTTCCTGGAAGATGTTACCGAACTCCTCCTTGTTCCATTTCCTAATATGGAGATTTATTTGTTTGAGATTTTATTGAAATATGTACATTTTGAATCCCTTGTAGTTACCCATACCTTTTCACTAGCCTTCAATCCTATAGATTAGGTTGGGATTAGTGAGCCATAATTGTTTGAATCTAAAGGGTTTCTTTATTGGTTTACTAAAGTTTCTCCAGGAGAGGGAGATGGGCCAATGATCTAAGCCTGAGGAGGGTAGGATCGTTGCAGAGATCTCATGCTCTTTGACTAAGAGTTCCTTAGGGACTAAAAACCTATCAAGATGTGAGGAGATTTGGGAAGCTCCCCCTATCTTGTTGTCCACGTGAAAAGGCCGTTAGTGGTTTTGATGTCAACCAAGTTGGTTTCCTCTATGAAGATGCTTAGCATTTCATATTCATGATCTAGTTGTCTTCATCCTCCATTTTTTTCCTTGAGGTAGGTAATGATGTTAAGGTTTCCTCCTATAACCCATTTGGATGGATCAAGCTAGGTCCTCATAGAGGACAAACATTCTAGCATTACTTGTTTTCTGGAAAGGGCATGAGATCCATAGACATTAGAGATGGTGCCATGAAAATTGGTTTATAAAAGATGACAAGAGGAGGTAAAGATAATAGGGTTGAGATATGGGGGTTCCATGCCTACTAGAGATGGGTTCTAAGTGATGCCTAGGCCCCTAGATGCATCTTCTACGTCCACTACCAGACTTTTTGATGATTTCTAGATCTTGGAGATTACTAATGTGAAGTTAGTGTTGAAGCACTTGGCTTCTTGGATGAGCATTACTGTAGGAAGATCTTGTTGGATATTTCTATGAATAATTCAGTGTTTTGAGTTGTTATCTAGTCCCCTTATGTTTCAGGAGATGATCTTCATGGTGAAAGGCTAAATTGGGAACAGTAAATCTCTGAAATCTACTTGTATTGTCCTGATTCTACCAACTTGCGGACCACTGTATCGAGTATTTTTAGAGTAGACTTCCTGCGTTACTTCTTGAATTATTTGCCACTTTTCTTTCCTTCTCTAGTTTTTATGGTTTGAACCCCTAACTGCATCTTGGCTTTCACTTTCTAGAGAGCCACTACAAGAAGGTGTATTTGTTTTTCTAGAATTGTGGTTGTTAAGTTCCTACGAAAAGCATATTCCATAGAAATGAGGTCTAAACCCCCTAATTTGGTGAAGTCATCGTCTTCTTGAGGTTGTGAGAACTTTGGTTCAGGGTTTTCCATGGATGTTTAGCCTTTTCCTTTGTCCAGAACTATGGGTTGATCTTGTGTTGTTCTAGGCGTGACTTCGAATTTTCCTTTTGGGTTATCTAGGGTATCCTCTGGGAGGTCCTCCAGCACTTCGAAGTTGTTTATAGACGTCAAGAATTTGGTTTTCACGCAGGTGGGGGGGGGGGGGGGAGCTTCTACTTTGTTGTCCTCCTCTTGGTGGGAATCTTTGTGAAGCCTTCCACATCTGTTGGATTGGCATTGGTAGTCTCCACCTTGGGGTCATTAAGGTAACAATCCTTGAATAAATGGTCATGTTGATGGAATTTCCTACACTTGAAAGGAACGTGCTCATAGTTGAGCATTTTAAACTAGTCCCTATCTTCTTATTCCAGGGCAATAACTTCTGGGAGAGAGCTGAAAATATCCATGTAAACACACATTCTCGCATAGGAAACATAGAAGCCTTGGTGGGTTTGTTTTGAGAGACATACGGAATTCCCTAGACTATTTCCTATGTCGTAGAGAGTGTTAGGGTCCCAACAATCGCATGGAAGGGAATAGAGTTGGACCAATACCATCACCCAGGAGAAATCCTCCTTTTCTAGGATGAAGCGTGGTGTCCATTGCCACATGTAGAGACCTGTAGAGTTGAGGAAATAGGAACTCACTCTAGGACAGACTTCAGGACATCCTAATGATTAATTATCACCGTGAAGAAACCCTTGGATCCTAGTTTGACGTTATAATGTGCTTTGGTTTTCTAGCGTAAGGCTATTGAGTACAAGAGAGTTTTCTTTGTTGGTCAGAATATGATGAATTTTCAAATAAGTGCATGGTCCTGCATGTACTAAATGTTGTTATTTAACTACACCAGGGAGGGGGTGTGCAGTCTGAGGATCTTCTTTGATTTGGACTTGCATGTATTGGTGCTTCTCTGCTCGAGTTCTGGGTGCACCTGGGGTTCCTGCATGACAATATCTGCAATTTTGTCACCTTGCATTCCTATTTTGGCAGTTTTTACAAATGGGTGAAGGGGGTTTGGGTCGGAGGCTGAAAAGGCAACTACATGACATTGGGGAATGGAAGAGCCTGATGGTCCTCCCCTAATGGGCATAGTTCTAGTAAAGCTAAGCTACCAAGCCGTTTAGGGGACGTAGGGGGAGAAGGGAGAGTCAAGGGAATAATATTTGGTATCCAGGAGAGGAGGGCACACATTATAGAGCCAAGCTGTTTGCAAACTAGAAGTTATAATTATTGGAAATTTTAATATTAAAAATACAATTAATATTTATTTTTAATTTTTATATATTTAGATATCTTAAAAAAAGAATAGATTTGTTAGGCAATAATATTTAACATTGTTAATGTTTCCGGGTTTTCCTTACATATATATCGTCCATATCATTTTATCCCATTTACTGTCACTTAAAATTTCAACTACCTTTAATATTTTTTTTATTAATATATTAAGAAGCATAAAGAAACTCTAGAAAGGACATTTACGTAATTTTTTCAACAATATAAACAAAATAATTAGAATTAAACATGGTTCTTAAAACAAATTCATCAATATAGTTTATTTCGTTAGAAGTTATGGTAAAAAAATGCAATCGAGTTTTAGACAATTTGCAATTTATTTATGCTTTATTTACTTCATTAATAAAAATATTGACATTATGGATTAATGATAAATCCAATCAGATTTAGATTTTCAATCCACTTACTATAATGTTACAAAAGAAATTATTTTGGATTGGCAATAATCACAGATATATGATGAAGACAATTTTTCTTACTTGAGAAACTAAAAGTACAAACATATTTTTGTTGGCACAATAATGACAATATTTAAAATATTTTATTCTTATTAACTTTATAGACTAAAATATGTTAACTTTATAGACTAAAATATGTAGGATCCTTATTCATTTGATGTAGGGGATCCTTCCTTGTTACATTTGTATTTCTAATCAAATTGGATATGCATGGTATCAATTCCCTAAAAGTGGCCATATTTGCCACCCAAATCCTTTCTAATACTCTCCAAGATCTTTATGACAATTTCCATAGTTTGTCTTTCTTATGGTGAGTATTTTGAACAAAGAAACCAACATGTAGCAAAGAAATTATGTATGTGTATACAAATTTTTTCTTCAAATTCAACGCCATATGCCTTGTTAAAGGGACCAATATCAATTTATTCCTTCATTCTATTTGAGAATTCAAAATTCACCTAATTGTGCAAGTTAAGGTATCCAACAAACATGTCACTAGTTGGTTGTTTTATGGTAAACATTTCCAACAAAAGAATGACATAGATATAAACCTCCCCTTGGGCTCAAACTCTCCCACTCAATCCATACTCTACAACAAAGGAAACCTTCATTAAATTTTACTTGATAAATCCATACAAATATTTTTTTCAAAAATAAAAAATAAAATAGATGTTTAAAAAAGACATACTTGGGGCACTGTAGTCAATTTATCCTCTTAAAACAAGTAATGAAGCATGTCGATGATCATATCTTTCACCAATTAATATTTCAATACCAAAATATGTTACATGACCTAATATATATTCATCCAAAAGTACATTTCTAGGTGTTATATTAGAATGCACTACTTGCACAAAAGAATCATGATGAAGATACTCCATGGTTGTTACATGTCATTTTGTCATCATTAAGCAAATGACCGCTAATGTAGATATTTCACTATCCATCAAAGTGTTACAAAGCATTCCTCTGCAAGACTAGAAGCTAAAAAATCCCAAAGAGAATGAGAATTATGGATTACATGGTCTAAAACCTATTTTTGAGTACCTTCACAATTCCCTAGCCAAATTTGGCTGATACGCAGCTTGACTATTAAAGTCGGCGCAAAAGTGTGCTCTGTCTTCCACTGTGGAATGCCCACACGACTCAACGCAAGTAACAATAAAAAAAGTAAATTATAAAAGCTTATTTGAGTGAATCTTTCCCAACTAAAAGCTTCAAATTGATGATTACTCAAGCCTAATCCCTTTATTTATGGAGCTAATTCCTTCTCTTTTTGGATCCCTGATAGACTAGGAGGTAGCTCCTCAAATGTAATCGTATTATTCATTCAGGTTGTTCATTATTATATACAAGAGGGAGTGACTGTTCAGTTCATCTCCCGATGACTCTCCATTTTCTCTATTATTTATTTACACTAATTACAGTTGCTCACGCAATCCCTATGACTAGGTGTCAACATTCCTCTCCTTAATATGAAGGGATGTTGGTGAGTCCAAGCATCGTTCAGAATTTTTCAAGCTTTTCTCTTCCAAGCGCTTTGGTGAACATGTCTGCAATTTTCTCATTAGTGGAACAATGGTGAAGATGGATTGTTTTGGCCTCAACATGATGTCGAATCAGATGATATTTTGTATTGATGTGCTTCGTTCGATCATGGAACTTTGGGTTCTTGGCCAACTTTACTATTGAGGTGTTGTCAATCATGAGTGGAGTCAATTGTACTTGTTTTACTTACAAATCTTCCAAAATTTTCCTGAGCCACACAATTTCTTTTGTTGCCTCAACTGCTGCCACATATTTTGCCTCTGTTGTGGAATCTACTGGAACTGATTGTCTGCGTGATGTCGAGGAGATAGCTCCTGATCCAAGACTCATAGCATAACCTGAAGTAGATACCCTAGTTTCTTTGTGTCCATCGAAGTCTGAACCAGAGTATCCAATCAAGCTGAAGTTGCACACCTGTGTATACTTGATTCTAAAGTCTTGAGTTCCCTTCAAGTACTTTAGAACTCTTTTTGCAGCAGACCAATGTCCCTCACAAGGTTTTTGCATAAACCTGGAGAGGGTTCCAACAATAAAAGAAATTTCTGGTCTGGTAGTAGTTAGGTAGTTGAGACTTCCTACAAGATGTTTATACTTTGTTGCATCCTCAAATTCTTTTCCTTCATTGGATGTGAGCTTTAAGTTTTGTTCCATTAGAGTAGTCAGATGATTGCATTCAATCATGCCAAACCTATTCAACAGATCTCCAATGTACTTCTTTTGAGAAATGAATATGGACTTTGGATGTTGCATTACTTCAATACCAAGATAGTAATGAACATAGCCCAAATCAGTCATTTCAAAACCTTTCCTCAATTCCTTCTTTATGGATGCAATGTAGCTCTCATTGTTCCTTGTCATCAAAATATCATCTACATATACCACAAGATATACAACTATTTTTCCAACCTTCTTGACAAACAAAGTTGCATCATCAAGATAATAATGTTTGAAATTGAGTTTCAGAAGATGCTCAGCTAGTTTTTCATACCAGGCTCACGGTGCTTGTCTGAGATCATACAAGGATTTCACAAGTTCTAGTAGAGTTCAGCTACCAAGCAGTTTATGGGACGTAGGGGGAGAAGGGAGAGTCAAGGGAATAATATTTGTTATCCAGGAGAGGAGGGCACGCATTATAGAGCCAAACTGTTTGCAAACTAGAAGTTGTAATTATTGGAAATTTTAATATTAAAAATACAATTAATATTTATTTTTAATTTTTTATATATATTTATAATATCTTAAAAAAAAAAAAATAGGATCCGAAGAAATAAATTTATTACAAATGACACTAATCTAGCAATAATATTTAACATTGTTAATGTTTCCGGGTTTTCCTTACATATATATCGTCCATATCATTTTATCCCATTTACTGTCACTTAAAATTTCAACTACCTTTAATATTTTTTTTATTAATATATTAAGAAGCATAAAGAAACTCTAGAAAGACATTTACGTAATTTTTTTCAACCATATAAACAAAATAATTAGAATTAAACATGGTTCATAAAATAAATTCATCAATATAGTTTATTGGGTTAGAAGTTATGGTAAAAAATTGCAATTTTAGACAATTTGCAATTTATTTATGCTTTATTTACTTCATTAATAAAAATATTGACATTATGGATTAATGATAAATCCAATCAGATTTAGATTTTCAATCCACTTACTATAATGTTACAAAAGAAATTATTTTGGATTGGCAATAATCACAGATATATGATGAAGACTATTTTTTTTACTTGAGAAACGAAAAGTACAAACATATTTTCGTTGGCACAATAATGACCATATTGAAAATATTTTATTCTTATTAACTTTATAGACTAAAATATGTTAACTTTATAGACTAAAATATGTAGTATCCTTATACATTTGATGTAGGGGATCCTTCCTTGTTACATTTGTATTTCTAACCAAATTGGATATGCATGGTATCAATTCCCTAAAAGTGGCCACATTTGCCACCCAAATCCTCTCTAATACTCTCCAAGATCTTTATGACAATTCCCATAGTTTGTCTTTCTTATGGTGAGTATTTTGAACAAAGAAAACCAACATGTAGCAAAGAAATTATGCATGTGGATACAATTTTTTTTTCAAATTCAACGCCATATGCCTTGTTAAAAAGACCAATATCAATTTATTTCTTCATTCTATTTGAGAATTCAAAACTCACCTAATTGTGCAAGTTAAGGTATCCAACAAACATGTCACTAGTTGGTTGTTTTATTATAAACATTTCCAACAAAAGAATGACATAGATATAAACCTCCCCTTAGGTTCAAACTCTCCCACTCAATCCATACTCTACAACAAAGGAAACCTTCATTAAATTTTACTTGATAAATCCATACAAATATTTTTTTCAAAAATAAAAAATAAAATAGATGTTTAAAAAAGACATACTTGGGGCACTGTAGTCAATTTATCCTCTTAAAACAAGTAATGAAGCATGTCGATGATCATATCTTTCACCAATTAATATTTCAATACCAAAATATGTTACATGACCTAATATATATTCATCCAAAAGTACATTTCTAGGTATTATATTAGAATGCACTACTTGCACAAAAGAATCATGATGAAGATACTCCATGGTTGTTACATGTCATTTTGTCATCATTAAGCAAATCACCGCTAATGTAGATCTTTCACTATCCATCAAAGTGTTACAAAGCATTCCTCTGCAAGACTAGAAGCTAAACAATCCCAAAGAGAATGAGAATTATGGATTACATGGTCTAAAACCTATTTTTGAGTACCTTCACAATTCCGTAGCCAAATTTGGCTGATACGTAGCTTGACTATTAAAGTCGACGCAAAAGTGTGCTCTGTCTTCCACTGTGGAATGCCCACACGACTCAACGCAAGTAACAATAAAAAAGTAAATTATAAAAGCTTATTTGGGTGAATCTTTCCCAACTAAAAGCTTCAAATTGATGATTACTCAAGCCTAATCCCTCTATTTATGGAGCTAATTCCTTCTCTTTTTGGATCCCTGATAGACTAGGAGGTAGCTCCTCAAATGTAATCGTATTATTCATTCAGGTTGTTCATTATTATATACAAGAGGGAGTGACTGTTCAGTTCATCTCCCGATGACTCTCCATTTTCTCTATTATTTATTTACACTAATTACAGTTGCTCACGCAATCCCTATGATTAGGTGTCAACATTCCTCTCTTTAATATGAAGGGATGTTGGTGAGTCCAAGCATCGTTCAGAAATTTTCAAGCTTTTCTCTTCCAAGCGCTTTGGTGAACATGTCTTAAATTTTCTCATTAGTGGAACAATGGTGAAGATGGATTGTTTTGGCCTCAACATGATGTCGAATCAGATGATATTTTGTATTGATGTGCTTTGCTCGATCATGGAACTTTGGGTTCTTCGCCAACTTTACTATTGAGGTGTTGTCAATCATGAGTGGAGTCAATTGTACTTGTTTTACTTACAAATCTTCCAAAATTTTCCTGAGCCACACAATTTCTTTTGTTGCCTCAACTGCTGCCACATATTTTGCCTCTGTTGTGGAATCTACTGGAACTGATTGTTTGCGTGATGTCGAGGAGACAGCTCCTGATCCAAGACTCATAGCATAACCTGAAGTATATACCCTATTGTCTTTGTCTCCATCGAAGTCTGAACCAGAGTATCCAATAAAGCTGAAGTTGCACACCTGTGTATACTTGATTCTAAAGTCTTGAGTTCCCTTCAAGTACTTTAGAACTCTTTTTGCAGCAGACCAATGTCCCTCACAAGGTTTTTGCATAAACCTGGAGAGGATTCCAACAATAAAAGAAATTTCTGGTCTGGTAGTAGTTAGGTAGTTGAGACTTCCTACAAGATGTCTATACTTTGTTGCATCCTCAAATTCTTTTCCTTCATTGGATGTGAGCTTTAAGTTTTGTTCCATTAGAGTAGTCAGAGGATTGCATTCAATCATGCCAAACCTATTCAACAGATCTCCAATGTACTTCTTTTGAGAAATGAATATGGACTTTGGATGTTGCATTACTTCAATACCAAGATAGTAATGAACATAGCCCAAATCAGTCATTTCAAAACCTTTCCTCAATTCCTTCTTTATGGATGCAATGTAGCTCTCATTGTTCCTTGTCATAAAAATATCATCTACATATACCACAAGATATAAAACTATTTTTCCAACCTTCTTGACAAACAAAGTTGCATCATCAAGATAATAATGTTTGAAATTGAGTTTCAGAAGATGCTCAGCTAGTTTTTCATACCAGGCTCACGGTACTTGTTTGAGGTCATACAAGGATTTCACAAGTTTGCATACTTTATGTTCATGTCCTTTTATAGAAAATCCTTTAGGTTGGGATATAAAAACATTCTCTTTTAGATTACCATTCAAGAAAGAAGTTTTTACATCCATTTAATGGACTTTCCAACCATTTTGAGCTGCTAGGGAAAAGAGTGTCCTGATGGTAGCCCATTTTGTTGTGGAGACAAAATTCTCCCCATAATTGACCCCTTCCTTCTATGCAAAGCATTTTTCCACAAGCCTCACTTTGTGCTTGTCAAGTAAGCCATCATCTTTATACTTGTTCTTGTAGACCCCCTTGCAACCAATTGGTTTGGTTCCCAATGGAGGATCAACCAACTTCCAAGTGCCATTCTTTATGAAGGCATCATACTCCTTTTTCATTGCTTCTTTCCATTCATCATGAGAAGCAATTCTTTGAAGGAAGTTCTTTCAAAATCTATGGACAAATTCAATTCACAATCATAAGAAAATTCCATATCAACAGGTGAATCAGAGTCATCTACATCACCTCCATTTTTTCGGGTTGAGTTTCTAGTTCCTGTTTTTCCAACCTAATCAGGATGAACACTTTCAAGTGTCTTTGTCAGCCACTTTAGGGGACTTTTCTGAGATGGTCCATGCTGCTCTGTTGATTGAGTTGGGACTGAATCAAGATTGAGTCTCCCAATTATGTCAATCACATCACTCAAAGTATCATCCGTTGTTGGAGTTTCATGCAGGGGAGAGAGTGCTTAAGAAGAAGATTCCACGGGTTGATCTAGTATAGGAATCCCCCCTTCAAGATGTGGAATCTGATTATCAAATTCTTGAAATGATTTTGCATTTGTGAATCTATCCAAGTGATCAAGTTTCCGCTCAATAACATTGTCAGTTTTGGATGATTGAAGAAAGATTACATCTCTAGATACAACAAAATTTTTATTGACTTCATCATAGAGACGGTATGATTTCGAGGTGTTTGAATACCCCAGGAAGATTCACTTACGACTTCTTGCACCAAGTTTTTTTCTATGTACCTTTGGTATCAAGGCATAACATGTGGAACCAAAGACCTTGAGATGCTTTACCGAAGGAATGTGCTCATACCACATTTCATAAGGAGTATTGTTTCTAATAGCATTATATGGACATCTATTCTTTATATATACAACACATAGAACGGCATCAACCCAAAACATCATTTTTACATTTTTGAAAAACATCATGGAGTGCACCATATTTAAGATTGTCCTATTCATTCTTTCAACTACTCCATTCTCTTGGGAATTATAAGGCATATTTGATGTTTAATCCCATGTTGGTGAAGATAGTTTTCAAATTCATTTGAAGTGTATTCTTTTCCATTATCAGTGCGAATAGAGCCAATATGAGATTGTGCATCATTTTCAATGCATGTATGAAAGTTCTTGAATGTTTGAAAAGCATCATATTTATTCTTCAATAAATAAACCCAACACATTCTAGTGTAGTCATCAATACATGTCATCATATATTTATTTCCATTTGCAGAAGGAACATGCATTGGACCACATAAATCTGAATGAATGAGTTCAAGTTTTCTATGTGCTCTGGAATGTGAATCTTGAAAAGACTATTTGCTATGCTTTCCTAGAATATAAGCATCACATTGCTTAAGTTTCCTAGGAATTATAGACAAACCAGTAACACCATTTTTCTTCAACAAATGGAGGCTATCATAATTCAAGTGTCCAAATCTAGCATGCCATAATAAACTCGATGGAAATGAACCTTCTTCATAGTGAGAATTGTATGAGAAATTTTGTGCACGAGCATAGGTACCCTACAACTTGAGAAGCCTTTCTTATTCTATCCCCGTCATGACAAGTGAGTGGTTTGATGCTTTTCTCACCTCAAGCTTGCCATCAAACATATGAATGGAGTGTCCTTTCTGGTGGATGCAGACCAAGGACAACAATTTTCTCCTCAGCTGTGGGAGATATAAAACATGATGTAAAAGAAAGTCTAGATGACCAGGCAATTTAAGCTTGATTGTACCAATCCCTGATGGCTTGAGTTTTGACTTGTCTGCAAAGTATACTACTCCATCAACATTTTCAGTAAATTATTCAAAAAAATCTCTTCTAAAATTCATGTGGCAAGTTGCTTCTAAATCAAGCAACCAATCATTTTTCAAGAAGCAAGTGAAGCATTAAATAAGTCTTCATTTACTCCAATATTACAGTGTGCCACAACATATTGAGTGGATTCAAGTGCTTTACCTTTCTCTTTGTCATTATTTTTACCTTTGGGTTGGTTTATTTCATGCTCAATTATATCCCAAGGTAACTTTCATGTGGATGCATCATGTGATTCATCTCTTTTGCAACGTATGCAGTGAAAATATGACTTTTCTCCTTGAGAGTGTTTGCCCCCCCTACCTCTGCAATTTCTTCCTCTTCCTCTTTGACCACCTCTTCCTCTGGAAGAATCTTGAGTAGGATTCTTCTCTCTATGTGCAAGGCACACAACCTCTCCAAAAGAATGAGGGGTTGTCTTCTTCCCAAAATCTTTCTCTCTTTCAACAATTTTTTTCACAAGGGAGTCAAAGGTAATATCTTTGAGGTTTCCATTTCTTGCAATGATTCAAGATAATTTGAGTAAGTGGGATAAAGTGCCTTGGGAAAAGTTATCAGAGGAATGTCCAGTTCAACAATAGTGACTTTGATATCATTGCATAATAGATTTTACTTCTGATGCAAGAGCAAGAGGATCGTAATTTTCTAATTCAAGGATGAATAATTTAATCATGAGTTGAACAACTTCAAGTGTAGAGTGTGAGTCATAGAGTTCCTTTAGTTTTTGTAAGGCTTTGAAAGCATTTGAAAATGGCGAAATATGGCGACTCACCTTTTCAGTTACTGATGTTGCAATCAATGCATAAGCCTTGCTGGTCTTATTTTCCCAAATGGAAAATTCCTTGTCTGAGGTAGGCTGTTCTAGCTCTTTGTCTCTGTCTCCAACACACACTCCTTTCCACAACTCATTATAAATGAGAGTGTGTTTGATTTTTCAAGACCACTTAGGATAGTTCTCCTTCCCATTGAGAACCACTCCCACAATAGATATCAATGAGTGCATTTTAAAAATGTGTACTGTGTAAAAAATCACTCTTCTGCTGGTAAAAAAATAACGTAGCAGGTTGATGAAAATGAGGTGGTAATTCAACTACTGGTTAACTTTGTAACCAATCAGTTGTGCTTAAATCTAGTTCTGTACGTGGATTTCCCCCCTGAGGGTCCCGCTTATCTGACCAATCACTGTCGGTCCCTCATTGACTTCTACTTCAATCTACGTCGTTGATCTCACTTCTCCTGATCCAACGGATATCGCGTCGTTCGCTCACAAACTAGCACGGACGATCTCCACCGTTGATGTGACCCGTCCAATCGAACGCCTGTCACGCAATCTCGCGTGAAATTTAGGAATACCATTTCTAACCTTTAGGGTGCACGAGATACTGCTTACCACTTGCCAAATACTACCCACATGCTTAATTCGTATTTTAATAAAGACACTTAAGGAAAGGTTTATCGCTTAAAATAAGTATTAACGCTTAACACTAATTGACTGTGATTTATAAATAAAATGTATGAACAAAGAAAAATACTCGATTAGGGTCTAGAATGCCGATACACAGTCATAAGAGTGATACCTCAACTACACTTGTGGAGCAGTTGCCTCACATAACCAGGCAAACGTCTGTAGCAGTTTTCAGAACGATTATCAAATTCTTGAAAGAGGCACGCCTGTGGTCAGTTTTGCAAAATAGGTAGAACATAGGCAGAAGGGAGTTACAAAGCAGAGAGGGAAGCCAAAAATGGCGCTGGCTCTGATACCATGTCAGACCAGGAGGTAACTCCTAAAATGTAATCGTATTATTCATTCAAGTTGTTCATTATTATATACAATAGGGAGTGACTGTTCAGTTCATCTCCTGGTGACTCTCCATTTTCTCTATTATTTATTTAAACTAATTACAATTGTTCACCCAATCCCTATGATTAGGTGTCAACAATCGCTAATCCCACCTTTTGAGGATTTCATCCTTTAGGAAGAGGATCTCAAACCTCCTCCTCTTGGCCTATAAATCAAACACAAACTAGAGGGTTGGAGAGGATCATTGAAGGTAGACTTATGCTGTTGAAATAGGGCTAGAAGGATTGTCATCCAAGGAGAAGGTTGGGGATCATGGGAAGAGGCTTGTGACATCAAGGAAAGCAGGTTGTAGACTTGTTCTCCTTTGAAGTCAATACAAAATAATTGTTATTTCCTCATTGCATCTATTTTGATGTTATTTGTGAGATTACTTTATCACTCACATGGTTTATCACTGATTATTGATTCAACTATATGATGGATGTTAAGTTAAGAACTTCATTTACCTTTGATTTTATATTCAAAATTCTTTGATCCTTTTGAATGTTTTTGTCTATGCAGATCTCTTTTGGAGCATCATGGAGAATTTGCAGAAAGCATTGGGAAAGCGTCTAAGGTATTAAAGAAAAGTTTTCTATGGAAAGCACTGAAAGGACTTCAATAAGCACTTCTATGATAGGTAAGTGATTCTTAGCGTACTACATGTTTCATGTTTTAGTTGTAAGCTAGGGAAAGGTAGCAATTATTTTGATGTTTGTTACTAAGTTTTGTTTGAAATCTAGGGATATCCTTCTTGTTCGCAAGAAGGATTAGTCTACCTAACAAATTGGTGACTCGATTGGGGAACATATCATTCTTCAGCATCTCCTTGTTTTGAATTTTGAACCTTTTCTCATAGCCTTTTCGAAGTGTCTAAAAGATATTAAAAGTTTGGATTTTGTGAATTGTTTGGTTTTATTTTTATTTTTTCTAAAATTTTCTCGAAGTGCACATTTTATATTTATCAATAGAGTGTATATATGTTCACTAAGCCTTTAGCAACAATGCATATGTGCACTAGATCAAACTATTTACTTGCGCGAATACCTGAAATGTTTGAAAATTTGAGTTTTCCTTTCACGAAGTCAAGGAACTTTAGTTTTTTATTCTTGATTACACTTGTTTACACCTTCAAAAAGTCTTTGTCAATTCAATTAAGTGTTGTGAAAGAGTCTTCTTTAAAAATACTTTTTCTCATGAATTAGGGTAAAAGCTTCATTTGGTGTTTTGTAGATCTATCAAAAGAAGGATTGGTTGTTCTTGATTTTTTGTCTTCCTGTATTTCTTCTTTCAAAAAAATTATATTTAGTGTTTATTTTACCTGGTTGTGAAAGATTGTTTTGTTCATGAAAAGTAATATTTTTCAAGAATGAGTATTTTTTATGAAAGTGATTCATTTACTAAGCTTGAAATGAAAATCTATTCTTCTTTCAGTGCTAAAGTTTTTCAAAGTTGTACTCTAGACATCATTAAATTCATAGAATTCATTGGAAGAAACTCATTTTAAGGATTTGGTTGGTTTCCTTAGGCATTTTGAAAATTTTGAGTGATTGTATGTTAAAGGAAAGTGTCATGGTTTTTGAGTTATTGGGTGAATTGAAGTATTAAAGGTTAATTTCTGCATTTGGGTCATTCAAAACTGACAATTTTTCATTCATGAAAAGGGATATGTTGAAATTATGAGTTTTGGCATTTTCTTTTAGAAATTGAAAAGACTCTCTCTTTATGCTAATTAGAAATTCATCAAAATGAAAAGATCACAACATCATCCTCGATTGCATTAAAGTTTTGGGTCAAGTCATAACACCATCAGTTTCACATCCATCTACCCATTGAGTAAATAACATCTTTAACAAACAACGCTAATAAGATCAATTTAGAATTTTTATTATTTTGGGACTCTTTCCACCTACATTAGATTAGGTTGTGGTGCTTTGGAATAGGGAAGTGAGTTAAATTTCCAAATCTACAAACAAACACTAGAATTCTTACGATAGCGAGTAAATCCATTTATTACAGTTTGGATCTCGGAAGTTCCCCTACCAAAGGTGCCAAGAACGAGATCATGTTGGACCTAGTGGACTGATCGACCCCACATCATTGGTTATGATAGAGTGATTTACACATATTACAAATAGTGTTGAAAGGTACTTGGGAGTCACTTGGAAGTAAACCTTAGATTAACCATGTTGAGGAACTTTCAAGGGGATTATGCTTTGTTACTCTACTCTTGCATGTATGTCTAATCTGTGACTGTACCCCCAGGTTAAATTGTCTTAAGTGGTAACCTTAGAGACCATAATCTTAGTGCTATTACCCAAGGTGACGATAGAGGGGAAGTCTCTATTGTACTTGGAACAGATGTTGGCTAGAGTGACTTGGACCTTTTTGGAGGGTATTCTTCACTCGAGATGGCATAAGTGAAGTTACTTGCACCCGAGCATGAACATTAAGTATGTTGTCAGTGTAACTGGTTCCACCTGCTATATCTCTTTTAACTTTTCACAATGATCTTTATGATGTTGGATTTCATCACCAACTAGTGATTTCGCTGTGAAAAGTATGTTTGCATGGTTTGACTCCTTAGATTTACAAGTGTATGTTATTTTCTTGTTTTTACATTTTACAGACCTTAGGTTTGGATTGTGAATATTATTTAAATATTTAATAAAAAATCATCATGGTTGATTCACCGAGGCATTCGCGTAGAATGCAAGGTCTACCCCTTGAATAGACACCTAGTCAATTAGAGAAGATTAAAACTGAAAATTCGAAATCAACAAGATTCGAGACCTCAAATCAACCTAAGACATCTATAATTGTAGAATATAAGACAATAGAAACTGAAGTGATTCAAGCTCACAAAATAGAATCAGGCTTGGTTCAATTTGGGCAACAATTTACCAAAGTTATTCAAAGAGAATTTGATACAAGAGAAATTTCAAACACAGAACTAACTGAACTAGACATTGAAGAACTTGAATCTAATATTTATGAACCTGAATCACCTTCAGTGATTATAGACCCTACTCCTACACCACCTTCACCTCGAAGGAAGCTTATAATTACATCTTGTCTACCTTGTGGTATCATAAGTATTGAAGATATTAGTGAAGAAGAGGAGGAAGAATCACCATGTAGTCTTGTTATTACTGGTGAACCAAATTTTTTTCCAAGACTTCCTTTTGATTCTTTCAGACCATATCCTTGGTATTCCACCCCTTGACCTATTTAGCTCAACGTATTCCACGTTATCACACTCCTTTTTACTTTTCACTAAGATGAAACATGTCATAAATTCCTCCTAGGAGTCAACGCACTGATACCTCTACGTATACTAGCTCTCTGGAGTCATTATTATATGGTAGTCCTTTAGTTCTTGTTGGGTACCAATCACTTACTGGAACTTTTTTAGGAGCTACTCCTTCCCCTCAAGTTTCTACTTAGTCATCTGGTTTATCTATCTCTATTGTTTAGAGCATGACTTCCATGCTAAAGTACCTTTGGCATCAGACAAATATGTTAACATGGTACTTGGTAATTTAGGTGATCCTCAAGTAGCCCCAATTGGTGTTTATTATCTGCTTGGGGGGAACCACCTTATCCTCCACCTGGAGTACAACCTATTATCAAGTCATATCCTACAGCTGGAGGACAACCTTATGCCGAAACTTATGCAATTTTGGTCAAGTACCTCAGGTCGGTCCAAGTCAACTCATTGTGTCTCAACCCTTGATTGGTTCTCCTTACCTTGGGTTGAATACTATTTGAAGCCCCATTTTTTCTCAATATTCTATTCATGTTGCTCGACAAGTGCTAGTTTATCAGTGTGCCCAACCTACTAGACAATCTATTCCACAAATACCTATTCAAATTTTTTCAATACATGTCCAACAACTTGTTCAGAGGATTCCAAAAACACCTATTTAAAAACTTGTCCAAGGGAATCCACCAACACCTATTCAACAACCAGTTCAGTAACTTTTTCAAGGTCGTCCTCAAACACATGTTCTCTCTATTGTTCAAACATATGTTCAACAAACCAATTCCAACTTCACCTCAAACACTTATCATGGGAGTATCACAAACGACTGTTCAAGTTATGCCTCAAATACTGGTTCAACAAACTACACAGGCTATCCCTCAAGTGCTTTCTTATTAAGTTGGTCCTACTTTCTAGTCTACAACACAGACTCCTATTAGACAACCTAGTATAGCGATAATGCAAATGCGTATCAAGGTCAATATTTTCAAAGCTGACCTTTTCAAGGTCAAGCTTTTCAAAGTCAATTTGTTCAAGGTCAACCTTTGCAAATTCAACCTTCACAGGGGTAATACTACCTAAGTCAAATGGTTCAAAGTCAACCTTTTCAGAGTCAACCATACCCTGGTCATACTTTTCAAATTCCATTTCAATTGCAATCTGGTATGTCTCACCCTAGTTACCTTTAGATGAATTCAAATACCAACCGCACAAGCTATTCCATGATATCCTAGGTTTCCTCCTCTAGGGGTTGGAATTAACCATCAGAGTTATCAAAATCGACAAAAAGACTTCAACCATTAGTTACCATTCATCGCAACCTTATATTTTCCATATTTATCCCGACTGATGAATGATCCTATCTATTATTATCCATTTTGGCCAGCAATTCTTACTAAGTTACCAAGTGATATACCGAGGTTTGAAGGTAAATCAAGAGAGGACCCATCAAATCACGTTATGACATATCATCTTTGGTGTGCATTAAATTCATTGATTGATGATTCTATCAGATTACGCCTTTTCAAACGAACTTTAACCAATTCGGCAACAAAATTGTACAGTGAGTTACCACATGCTTCTTTCCATAATTTCAACTCCTTAGCAACAACATGTTTGACACATTTTCGATTACCAATTCGATATGACACTGGTACTGAAATTTTTACTTCCCTAAAACAATCGACATCTACCTAAATTTTGGATCATATAAATTAATGGAGGCATAGGCATTGTTTAGTCAAAGTTTATATTCCAGATCAAATTTTGGCTGAATGGTTCACAAAATCATTACTTCCCAATATTACTGAGGATGTTGCTTAAGGAGGTGTTGTAACAAAAGAGCAGGTAAATGCTCATTCCCAATACCTAGACCTTCTATATACACAATTGAGAACTTTTTACAAGAAAATCCCAAATCTACCTTGCCTAACAGTTTCACATCAACTAGACTCAACTCCTATAGGATCTCACACCGCGGATGGTGTGATTGGTTTTGTCAACCATCAGTCTAAGGGTAAAAAGAAGAATTCTAAAAACACTCAGTCTTTGGCTATACAATATTCACCCAGTGAAAATCTTTCTCCATAAAATACTTCTGAAATTAATTCCATAGAATCATCTACTGGAAAGAATCCACCATCCGGAGGTAAAAAAGGGGAAAGGTAAAACAAAGAAAAATGCTTCTCAGAAAGAGAAACCAACCAAAAATGAACCTTTTTACAAGAAAAAGAAACCTCATTATGCTTGTCTAATCTGTAATTAAGATCATTATACAAAGGAATGCCCACATCGAGCAGAGGTTAGTAAATTCATAAGAGGTTCTCCAACTCCTATTGTTTTGAAGGATCATTTCCCCTCTCAAGATAGTAAAATGGTTTCACATAAGCCATGTTCTTCTTCCACATCGACAGATATCATGATGATGTATTCAAAAGTTATGGTAGAAACATGATCTAAACATTACGGATCTAAGGGTCCTATAGTAAATGGAAATGATACTAGTCCATCTAGTCAACCTTCCACTTCAATTCCTTGTCCTTTTGAACCATTAGAGATTGAGAAAGAAAACTTTGACATGGTGATGTGACTACCTTCCAAAGGTGTTGTTTGAAAATCATCTTTCAACCCAAATGCTAGAGCTACTTAGAACTACAACATTGTTGAAGATCTAGCAATGTCTCCTTCAACAATGTCAGCTCTTGAAGTGCTGCAAACATGTCCAACACAAAGAATGTTACTTTTTCCAACTATTGGAACAATTGACCCTCAAGATTCTAATCTTATCATCTTTGATCTTGAAATTCATATACCTAGACTCACACATCAACTAGCATTCCAAATACCAATTTTTTTCAAAACCAAATGAGTGTTTCATACAATAATTGATGAAGGAGCCTCTACGTGTATTATGTCTATTTCTTGTTGGAAAGATTTGGGTTCCCCAACTACTAATCAATCTCCTACCACTCTAAAAGCCTTTGATGGAAGATTTTTTGTCATTATGGGATCTTAAACAATCTACCAATATAGTTATAGGGTAAGACAGTCACAATCGAAGTAGAAGTCATTGATGTCCAACTCGATTAAAACATTTTACTTGGTCAAAGTTGCACTCCCTCCACCGAGATTTCCTTTTAATGTTTCCTAGGTTAACATGATCTCATCAAGCACTATGGAATTTTTAAAGGGTCTCCTACTCCCTTGTCTTTCTTTTCTTCCACCATGGGAGTTTGTCAGGGTTTGCGAGTCTGGTCTTGTAAAGGTTCAACTGGTTCGATCCCTAACTCCTTATATCCTGACCTCATTGGGGACATGCAAAGAAAACTAGAGAAATAACATACCTATCTAATACCACTAATCTAGAATTATGCAGGAACACAATAAAATATATAAATATACATATACTCAGAGAGGAAACAAAAATAAAAATTCATTTCATTAATATCAAAGAAGTGAAAGATGCTTACATACATAAATGGAAATAAACTAGCTCAGACGATGGTAACTTATCTCTGAGAAGAGATGTGGGAGCTACATGCATCTAAATTGTGTTACAATAAGGCTCGAAGGCCTATTTATTATTGAGAAACAATGGAAGACCCTAAACATCCAAAAACCTAACCCTAGGAGATGAAGCGCCAAAACTATGTGCCCCGTTTGGGTAAATTGGTACATTAACTTCTCAGGGTCGTAACTTTGGCATACAATATCTATTTGATGCACAAAATACCTCGTTAGAAATATATGTCTAAGGAATATAACTTTCGACTAAAAACATCAATAAAAGATTCATGTTTTACCATTTTCCAAAAAAAACATCATTTAGGGCCTCAAAACAACTCTCGAAGTTCAGTACCCGAAAAAATGCCAAAAATAGTAAATTATGCTACAATTAAGGAAATTGAAAAAACTAAAAGAAATAGTGGTGGGGGTCCAAGTGGAATAGGTTGGTGGCCACCATTATCCACCTAGATCAACAACATGAGTATGATGCCTGATGTAGTCCTTGGTAGAGAACCATCATAGTAGTAGAATGAGGTAAGAAGCAAAAATTTTATACCTGTGGTGGTTAAGGATTCTGAGGCTTTGAATGCACTTATTCCTTAGGAGATTAGTTCAAGTGATTCTAAAAATGGAATAGTTGTATTATTCTAGGAAATAGATTTCAAATAGTATGTTGAAGTCCGAAAATGACTCTCTAGATCAAGAGTTATCATCAGTTAAAGGTGACCGACCCCAAGGTCAAAGTAGCAACTCTAAATATGGTGTAGGGTCAAATTGGTGACCAAGTTTTTCATTTTAGCCACATGGTGGAGTATTTAAGTGCAGTTTCTAACAAGGGACCTAGGCGACTATATGCTGACTACATAGAAGTGCAAAAGAACTTGTGGTACCCACTACATGTAATCTCAACAAGAACTTCCCCTGAGGTTACAAAGTTGTGTGCAAAAAGAAGACCCGGGATGATATATGCCCAGGAGGAAGTGGTCAGTCCATGCAATAGGTGGGACAAGCCATTATTGGTACATAGAGAGCCCATGTGACAAATCCTCCTGGCAGAGGATTTCCTCGAAAGGACCAAAGGGCGCACAAGAGTTGAGGCCATGGATGATGTAAGCCCAAGAGGATGTCAGTAGGTGGAACAACCGAGGATTGGAGAAAGAAATCTGCCTAGGAGACCAATTGGAAATGAAAGCCCAACGAATATTCCTCAGATGGTACCAAAGTTATGCACAAAGGTAATAGTTAGGATGATGTAAGCTCGAGCCAAGGTCGACAGTCTCCAGCACAAAAGCAAGGGCTGTCATTGGTGGAGTGTTTAACAATGGAGGCCCCCATGGGAAAGCCCATCCTTGGACTTGCCAAGAAGAACACAGGTGTGATCAAACCTTGAAAGGCTTGGGATGATGTAAGCCTAGGCGGACGTGGGAAAGCAACAACATAGGACCAATCGACAGGTAGTCAGAAATTCATGGAAGTTGATGTTGTAAAAGGCTTGAATCTGGTGGTGATTATGGTAGAGTTGAGAACCAATAAGAATGCATCCATGACACGTTTCACAAAGAATAACATCTCTAAATCAAGAGAATAGTCATATTATGTCATGGGAAGGTTCTTCAATGGCAATCTATTGATGAATTGGTAGGTTCTTTAGGCCACAAGATTCCCAATGGTTTATTCAGTCCTAAGGCAAGCAATTATTAGTAGTTTCTTCATCCCTGGACAAACCACTACTCAATTACAAGAGGATGAGATCTCAATATGAAGATATGTGAAGGTTATTTAGTGGCAAGCTACTAATAAATAAATGGGTTCTTCAAACCACAAGCTTCCCAGTGGTTTCTCAAGGCAAGCCACACTCGGGGATTTTCTTCAATCCTAGGGAAACCATAGGAGGATGAGTGTTTAGAATGGGAAGGTTCCTTAGTTGGACAAACTACAATGGGAGCAAAAAGATCACCCTTGTTAGGTATTTCTTCATAGTTTGCAAGAACCAATGTATCTAGCCCAGGGCCACACCTAGTGTTTCCTTAGTCACATCAAGTACTTGAATTTTTCTGTCTCCTGGCCAGTAGCTTCATTGGTCCATAAACTACCTAGTGGGTTCTTTAATCCAAGTAAAACCACTCGTGATGGCTTCATCAACACTTGGAAAGCCACTTATGTTTATCCTCCACCAACAAACCCTCTTGGCTTCTTTAGCTAGTTTTGTTTTTCTTTCTTTGTCTGATTTCTCCCTCTCTGTCTAAATTCTTTTTACTCACCCCTTCCTCTTCATGAGAATTTCAATTTTTTTCCCTTACACTGAATCTACCCCTTTTGAATGTAAGAATATTACTAGAACCCTCTTGGCCTCTCATCACTTCAACATGAGCCTCTCAGCCTCTAAGCACTTCCTCTATATGCATAGAGTCTTCTACTTGTGTGCGTGTGAATCACACATCACTTCCCTTTCCAACAGAAACCTCATAAACTCCCTTATTTTCTTGTGCATATGAATTAGGTCCCCCCTCTTGCTAGAGCTCTCATCCTCTACTTATTTTGGTTGTTCTCTTTGCCTCAAGGAGTGTCTTCCCTCCTCAACACGTGAGAAAATATTCTTTTCCAAATCTTCCCCTGCCTTCTAGCCATGATGGTTCTATCATTCAGAGTGGTCTACATGGTCCAACCACCCTTGACAGTGCGACCCATACTTTCTCATTTAATTATGTTGTTTCTTTGCTTGTAACAGTTACCCAAAGAGAACAAAGGAACACCCTTGTTTTATAGTTTAGTTAATACACAATCAACTCATAAAAACCACTTACTTAGCTCGTGACTGATAATTAGAACAACCAATCCTGAAGCAATCTCCCTCCTCAAATAACAGAATTTGTGTCCCTCTCTCAATTATTTTAATTTATAATTACAAGGAAAATGTTTTACAAGGGAAACTAACCCTCAGGGGATGACATAATTAGACATTAAGAAAGTAAAGATTAATTGAGATTTTTTTAACATTTTATTTCTATTATCAAAAAGAAGGGAGAGAAGCATTCCTAGATCACCACAATATTGTTGACTTAACAACTCTAGAAGGTTGGTAGTTTGGCAAAGATTTTGACAATTATAATGAATGTAAGTAAGAGTTGGGAAATCCAAGAGAAATTTCTTCTCATCTTCAACCCTCTAGTATTGCAATGGTGACAAACTCTTTCTTTCCATTGTGTTTCTGGAATAAACCAATGACCGGTTTCATTTTGAAGCCCTTGAGAATTAGTTATTATCTTGGCAATGTTCATTTTCTTCTTAGCATTGGTCAAGAAAGAAAGATAATCTAGTTTTTGAGATTGGGGTTGATCACCTCCTTATAATATCTTAGTTTCATTTTTAACATAGTTATCGATCAAACAAGAAAATTACCTAGTACTTGTGTTTTTGAGGTAGAATCCCCCGATTTTGAAAAGTGGTGATTCATAATACACTTTATTTTGGAGCATATTTTTGTTACTTCAAATTTTCTTATGTATTAAGTATGAACATTTTTTTTTTAAATGTTAGGGATTTTCATGCTGATTTTGAAATGTGTTGATGCAACATCAACACAGTTATTTTAGGGCTTATTTTTTACATTTTAAATTTTTTTATGTATGAAGTGTGAACATTTGTTTTAAAATGTTAGTGATTTTCATCTTGATTTTGAAAAGAGTTGATGCAACATCAACCCTTTTTGTTTAGAGGGCTTATTTTTTACACTTTAAATTTTATAATGTATTAAGTGTGGATATATATATTTTAAATACTGGTGATTTTCATGTTGGTAATAAAAACAAAAAACCAAAAACACAAACAAAATTAACTCGTAAAAAAAATCTAAAACAAAAAAAACAACAATTAAATTAAAAATATCAAAAATTAAATTAAAAAATGACAAAATAATTTCAAAAAATACCACAATTAAAAAAAAAAAAAACCAAAAAAACATCAAAATCAAATATTTTTAAAGTTAAAAAAAAAATAAAAAATAATTAAATAAAAAATTTAAATAATTACCTACAAAGATTTAGTAATAATTAAAAGTAAACCGAAAATAAAAATAATAAAAAAAAAAAAATTAAAAATAAATACAATTTACAAATAATTAAAAAAAAAATTCAGAAATATTAATTATTAAAAAAAAAAAAAAATGGGGCGGCCCCATGGCCATCTAGGTAGGGAGGCCGATGGAAGAGAGGAAGTTTCTCTCTATACATGACAATGGAATTGCCCTTGTTTTTTAGTTGCTATGGTCATGGAAAACGTGTTCGCACGTAGGTTGTGCAGGAGAAATCTATTGGAAGAAAAGCCCAACTGGAAAAAGGAACTTGTGGCAAAACTCCTCATTTGTAGCATTAAGAATTTGGCACATCATTGAAAAACAACAAAATTGTGTGGAACAAACCCATCCGTGAGCCTAGTTGCCAGCAAAAGAGAATGCCACGTAGATATCCCTTCACGGATCTACAAGGAATCAGATCATAGGTGGAGGGAATCTCTTCAGATGACCCATTCACAACGCTGAAAATTTATAGACATACATGTGATGAGATCTGCATAGCTGGAATTTTCATAAGGCAATTGTTTAGGAACAGGCGAAATTTTGAAGGTGCATAAAGTGACACGCATTTGAATCTGTCAATCAATGTTGGTTAGTCTTTTTGTTTGAACTTGGTATGATTCCCCAGTGACATTCTTTACATGTTTTTACAGACAAATTCAACCAACCTACATACCCTTCAGCCAACCAATTCCCAACCTTATAATGTGTGGGTTCAAGCAAATTATATTAAAAATTATGAATTCCGAAATACTTCATTGAAATTGTTTGTTTTGTATCTATTTCAATATCGAGGACCAAGACTTGAAGGGGTATTTTAACGCATTTACCATATCCAAACACAAAATAAAAGTAATAAAACTTTATAAATACTAATCTATATCGTGCGATATTATAAAACACACTTACCATATGTTAATAGTTTTCAGTCCTATATGCAATGCAATGAATCAATTTATAATTAAATGAGCATTTGAGTTAACATTGGATTTGACATTCTCTATATTATCACTACATATCGTTTTAAATGGGATTAAAGTCGACAGTACTGCACTAAATATATGTTGTTCGCATGGTTAATATCACGACATCCAACACTAAAAGGCTCTAGTAGCTTGGGACACTTGGATTGGTTTTCTCTCTCTAATATGGGGTTGGCGATTTGACAGTCCTTGGCGCCTAGGTTTTAACATTGTAACCACTCCTTCCACGTTCTGCCATCAAGCCTTGTTTGGTAGGTACCCTGCAACATCTGCTTCCTCCTTGTTTTGGGTATTTTCTTCTCACTATAAACTTGTTTTTAAGGGTACTCATATGGGTTATTCTACTGATTCGATCCACTGTGCAGGGGATGCATATTTCCACTAGCTTACCCGCCAAGTTGAAGATAAATTTGGAGGCTATCGGCCTCGAGAGGGTAAATAGAAATTGCTATGGCAGGGTTTGCTTAAGGTTTGCTTCTCCCATTTTTCTGATTTGTGATGAGCCTCATCATTGGATAATTATATGGGCCTTATTTCACCTCTTAGCTTAGTCAAACCAACTATTCTCACAACTTATTTCATTCTTTTGATTATATTTTGTTAATCAGATGTGATAGAGTTGGATATTTTGCTTTGTGGTCTAATGTGCATTTAATGTAGGATTAAAGGATAAAAACAAGGAATTTTGGCAAATACCTTGGTCAAAACTCGAATGGGACAAGGGAGAGGAATTATAGGAGGTAAATCCTCCTCATTTACTACCCCTACATCCGAATGTTTCTCCATCAGCTTGGAGTGCAAACAGCCAAATCAAGAGGACTAGAAGGCAGCCAAGCAAGTGAAATTCAAAGCACTAGTTTATCTCAAATTTGGGAGCTGAGCCTCCCTAATTTTAAGGAAGTCATTGGAGACTTCAGATGTATAAGTAGAGAGGCCTAGGATCTTAGTAGGATTTGGATATTTTATTGTAAAACTCTACTCTATTTTCGAGCTCCAAAACTTGTGACAGTTTTTTGTGTAATCCATGGTTTTGATAATAAGAATGAGTTTTGTTTTGAGCCAGCACTGAGTTAACTTAGAGGGCTGGAACTCTTGGGTTAGGGCCCAACCCTAGCAGCCAAATATCCTCTTTATTGTACATTTATGCTAGCATAGATTCATGGTTTAATTGTTCATTTTCTTAAGTAGTCGCATTTACATTGCAAAAACGTAGAGTAGATTGGTTGTGTTTTAGTTTGCTTCCATTTGTGCCTTCTTTCAATTAGCAGGTTAACAAGGAGAAAATGATCACCATAAGGTTTTCAGCAAGTGTCTCAGCCTCACCTCCTCTCTCTGGGACCAGGACTTGAGGGAGAGACCCTTTAGCAACCCCAAAAACACAAATTTCTAGTTCTCTCATGAGCTTTGGAGTTTGTTGTCTTGATTCAGTACTTGGTTCATTTCATCGTCATCTTTTCCCATCACTCTCTTTCTGTAATAAGATCTCACACATACTCTCATTTCCTTCAACACTTTATTCATGCATAATTTCCTTACCGTCCGATCCACAGCAAACCTGACCAATCATTCAGCACTTTCTTCACATAGCTGACATATTCATGTCAACGCTTGACTTTATGCACTCCAAATCTCCACTGTCGACTTGTCTCATTTGATCCAATGGCTATCGCGTCATCCACTCGCCAACTAGCTTAGCTAATCTCCACCGTTGATCAATCCCACATGATCCAACGGCTATTGTGCAATCTCATGTGAATTATTACACGACCAATATTAGATCGAGAGCACACAAGAAAATTGGTTTTCCCATGCTACGTGTCACACACTTAGGCTAATCATGTGAAATTTAGAAATATCACTTCCAACTTTTAGGGCACACGAGATATTGCTTACCACCTACGTATTCATTTCAACGTTTGACTTTGTGCATTCCAAATCTCCATCGTCGATTTGTCTTGCTTGATCCAATGACTATCGTGTCACCCACTCTTGAATTTATGCAGTCCAAATCTCCACCATCAGTCTGTCTCGCATGATCTAATGACTATCGCATCACCCGCTCGCCAACTAGCTTGGCTGATCTCCAACATTGATCAATCTTGCATGATCCAACGACTATCGCGCAATCTCACATGACTTCTTGCACGATTGATATCAGATTGAGAGTGCGCGAGAAAAGTGGTTTTCCATTGCTACATGTCACCCACTTGGGCAAATCTTGTGAAATTTAGGAATATTGCTTCTATCTTTTAAAGTGCGCGAGATACTGCTTACCACCTATGAAGACTGCTCCATCATTTCTGCATGTTTTCCACCCTTCTATAGACACGAGAGTTGATGTGATCCATCCATCCATTAACGTAATATCCTACGATAAGATCCCTGCCATTCATCATATGTTAACCCTATTCATTGATCCGACTAATTCAACGGTTCCTGTGCTCTACTGCTTCAGTATGTCCTCCTTTCACTGATTTCAATTTTCAATTTCTCTTCTACTTGACTCCTTCCTGAACTTTGTTCTGCGTATTATTTAAATGCTGCCACTCCTAATATTTCATTTAGTTTCCTTGCTTACAGATTAGTATGGTTTGATGCTCTTTACTTCTGTAACATAGATAGCATCATCAGGTTAGTGTCAATTTAGCAATTCTGCTTCTGCATAGTTGTTTAAATGGTTAATTAGGATATGGTTTGATTTAGCATTACATGTTGTTTTCTTCATTACTACAGTAGAGTAGCTCTCTTAGAATAAATTTTCTCTTCTTCCATCAAAGAATCAAGCTTCTTCTGACTCTATAGAAGTTTGGTTTGGAACCCCTGGGGTCTCTCACCAAATGAACAGTGACAATAGGCAGGACCTTCACTTTTACTTGTGCATATAGCACTGTCACCTCCAAGTTTGTAAGAACCCCGGGTTGATAAGTAAAGCTAGCAGCCCAAGAGTTGAAACATCCTTGTTGCAATACTGGTGCTCATCACTTTTTGGCGTCATTGCCGAGGAGGTGTCTGAGTAGAATGTGAGTACTACTTTCCTTTCTTCTATTTATAGTCTTCAATTTTTTGCCATTAGTTTGTTTCTTCAAAAGGAATCTAGTAGCTTCCTTTCTCTCATTTGCCATTATCTACTTTCTTTTCCATTCTGCAAGTATAATTTCAATTCAGCAAGTAGTTTTCTTTTTATGTTAGTAGTTTTCATTCAATCAGCAATTTCATTTCTACAAAGTACTTTCCTGCTAAAAAAATCTTCCAAAACCCAACCCAAAAACATTTCCTTTCATGCCTCGTAGGAATAGGGACAATTTATGGAAATTCTTCCCAAATAGCCCCACTGCATCCAACAACCAACCTTCTCTCTTCTTTGGTGGCTGTGAACTGGAGGAACCTTTAGGTGAACAACATGACATTTTTGAAGAACCTACAGGGGAAGAATAAGAAGAGGAACCCATTCCTACTGAACCAATGGCTTAAAACATAAATGACAAAGGAAATAGAGAGAGAAT
The DNA here is from genome assembly GCA_000404065.3 of Pinus taeda. Taxonomy (NCBI): domain Eukaryota; kingdom Viridiplantae; phylum Streptophyta; class Pinopsida; order Pinales; family Pinaceae; genus Pinus; species Pinus taeda. The sequence continues at coordinate 277,536 of APFE031047703.1, read as the reverse complement.
TGAGGGTGCCTTCCCCATCAGGGAAACCAATGGGGACACTAAGATGAAGAATATAAGCCCCTCTGCTCTACCTCATTTCCATGGCCTAACCACAGAGGACCCTAACACTTTCCTATTTGAGTTTGTTGTTATATGCCAAACCTATGACTATAGAGATGATGAGAAAAAGTTAAAACTATTTCCATATACCCTCAATGATGCAGCATTGCGTTGGTTCATGGGTTTAATTGGAGATAGCATCACAACTTGGGCTCAGATGCAACATGCTTTTAACAACAAATACTGGGATTATTGTAGGTCATAGGATACTAAAGAAGAAATTTTTAGGATGACCATGGGCCAGGATGAATCCTTAGAAGACTATGAAGAAAGACAAAAGGGCGAGGTGCACACTTGACCCCGAGTCACTAAAGTTGGTCCTGCGTAGAGGAGTAAGGGAAGATCGTCTAGATACCTTACATTTATTAGCAAGAGGAGATATCTACCAATTACCCTATGAGGACATCAAGATTGTCTTTAGAAACCATTCTAGGGCAGCCAAGAAAAAGGGTAGGAGTAGTCAACCTATGGCCAGTACATCATCTTCCAACTCATCCATCAAGGGTGAGATTGGAAATATGTTGGAAGATTTCAAAAGTGAGATGCTGTAAACCCTTGCCTTGCAATTGGATACCATGAATATCAAAAGGAAGCAAGAGGAAGCAAAGAGAACCTTGGCCATCTTTTATCATAGATGCACAAGGAGGCATCCTAGGAACGAATGTCCATTGAACTGTATTGAGATTTGCTCAGTGTGTGAAGAAAACCACTCCACAAACAAGTGTCCTTCTTTACCTGGACTCAAAGCTATATATCAAGGAGCTGAAAGGGTCACTGAGAAGCTTTTGTACATCAACCAAAGGAGGCCTCCTAGGCCTATACCATTCCAGCAGGGTATGCAAGGTTCATCCCATGCATATTACAGACCCAACCAAACCAAAACTATACCTTCTTGGGGACCCCCTGCTCATCCTTCTTGGTCTACACCCCCTCCTTGGTCCTATGCACCTCAGTATCATTCCTAGCCAACAAGCCAGTCATTTCAACCTTACATTCAGCCACAACATCAGTGGAATACCCCACCCCAGTGGTGGAGGCCCCAATTCAACAATGTTCCATCCCTATTGCCTACACCACCTACCAAACCACAACTCTTGCACTCTAATCCACCTAAGAAACCCCAAATTCCTTCCCAGCCAAATCCAAACCCAAACAATAGGCAGGCTTAGCAAGCATACAATGGAGAGACATCATACCCATCTTATGATGTAGAAATCTAGGAGATCAACTTAAGATCTGGGAGAATTCTCCCAGATAACCAACCTCCCTCTCCACATAAGGAGGTTGAGGAAGAAAGAGAGGAAAGAAACCTTAAAGTAAATCCACCCTTTCCTGAAAGATTAGCCCAATCACCCCAGCCTACCCCAGAAGAAACTGAACTTCTGGGAGAATTGAAAAATTTGTGTGTAAATATTCCCCTTCTCCAAGCAATAAAAGATTTTCCTATTTACAATAAATTGATTAAGGAGAAGTGCTTCAAGCATCCAGGAAGAAGAAAAAGGGATGCCCCTACCATTAATGTCATTGGGTAGTTATTTGACTTAATACTGGGGCAAGTAATACTTAGACCCTGGAAGCCCTGTAGTAGATGTGCACATCAATGGCACCATTGTCCCACACACTCTGATTGATCTTGGGGTTGCCATTAATGTGATGACCAAGGACACCATGCTCAAGCTCAACCTCCAACTGTCATTGAGGAAGACCACAATAGTGCTGCAACTTGCAGACTATTCCACAAGCACCCCTGAGGGAATTGAGGAGGATCTGATGGTCTCCATTGATTCCTAGGAGTGCCCTATAGATTTCCTAGTTCTCTAGCCTAAGGCTAAGATTAATGGTTACCCTCTCATCCTTGGTAGGCCATGGGTTGGCCATAGCTAATGCTTATATTAGATGCAAAGTTGGGAATATGACCATCAAGAATGGGCATATGTCTAAACAGTTAGTCTTATACCCTCTTTCTCAACCCTCCCTAGAACATGATTTACCTTTATGGTTGGAGGAGGAGGAAGAAGATGAGCTTTATTTTGCCTAATTCTATGCTCTGGAAGCAATCATAGGAGGAAAACAAGATCAAGATGACTTAATTGAACGCCTGCTCCAAAGTCCAACTCCTAGTTCATTACTATTAGAAGAAGAAGTAAAGGAAACACTGAACAATGATCGAATTGACTTATGCTTGGCCGATTCCAACCCACTCTGAGTCAAAACCATAGAATTTGGCCCAGAGAAAACCTTGAAGATTAACCCATCCCTATCTACTTTAGAAGAGGAACAACTATGTAACATGTTGAGAGAAAACCTAGAAGCTTTCACTTGGAGTTTCAAGGAAATGAAGGGAGTACACCCGTTAGTGTGTACTCACCACATATACATCAAAGAAGGTTGTAGGCCCATCAGGCAACCATAAAGGAGAATGAATCCAGCCCTTAAATACATAGTCAAAGAAGAACTGCAAAAAATATTAGATGCAGGGCTCATTTACCTTATCTTTGACAGTGAGGGGGTCTCTCCTTTAGTGTGAGTTCCCAAAAAAAATGGTAAGTGGAGGATTTGTGTTGATTATAGGGAGTTGAACAAAGCCACAAAGAAGGATCATTTCCCCTTACCATTCATTGACCAAGTGCTAGATGGCCCAGTAGGGAAGAAGTTCTTTTCTTTCTTAGATGGATTCAGTGGGTACAACCAAATCCAAATCCACCCAGAAGACTAGGATAAGACCACATTCACCTATCCTTGGGGTACTTTTGCCTATAGGGTCCTTCCTTTTGGCTTATACAATGCTCCAACCACTTTCCAGAGAGCGGCCTTGGGTATTTTTGCTAAATTAGTACATGATGTTGTAGATATCTATATGGATGATTTTACACCTTATGGCTATGATTTGCAAGAAGCCCTCACTAACCTAGGCAAAGTATTATGAAAATGCATTGAAATGAATCTGTCTCTCAGTCTAGAAAAATGCGAATTTTTAATTATTGAAGGGATTGTGCTAGGTCATTCAATATCTCAGCAAGGACTGCAGGTGGACCCAAACAAAATAGCAATCATCCAAAGGGTGCCACCTCTGCAAAAGTAGAGAGATGTTAGGACTTTCTTAGGGTTAGTTGGATACTATCGAAGGTTCATAAAGGACTTCAGCAAGATAGCCTCTCCTTTTTTTGGATTGTTGGCCAAAGATTCTGAGTTTATATGGTCAAAGAGCTGTCAAGAGGCATTGGACATTCTAACGGGTAAGTTAACCACTGCACCAATCCTTAGAGGCCCAAACTAGGCCCTCCATTTTCATATTCATGATGATGCTTGACACAAAGCCATAGGAGCAGCCTTAGGTCAGGTAGGGGAGAAATTGCCCCATGCCATCTATTTTTCCAGAAAATACTTGTCAAAGGCTGAGCTGAATTATATTGTGACAGAAAAGGAACTCCTGGCTATTGTGCATTCATTGAACAAGTTTAGGCATTACATTACATGCAATCAAACATTTGTGCATACTGATCATACTGCAATTAAATATTTAATGAAAAAACCAAATGTAAATGCTAGAATCATAAGATGGTTACTTTTATTACAGCAATTTGATCTAACTATCATTGATAAGCCTGGTAAGGAAAATGTTGTTGCTGACTTTCTATCTAGAATGAATCTATCTACAGGTGAAGAAGGAATGGTGGATGATCAGTTACCAGATGAGAATTTGTTTGCTATTTCAGTTCTCTCCCCATGGTTTGTTGATATAGAAAAATATTTGGTATTAGCACAGTTCCCACCAAACTTGCCATCTAGAGAAAAGAGCAAGATAGCCAGGAAAAGTGCCCCCTTCACTTGGATTGGGGGAAATCTGTTCAAACTTGGCCTAGATCAAATATTGAGAAGATGTGTAAGGGAAGAGGAAGTCTTTGACATCCTTTTGACTTGCCATGATGGGCCTTATGGAGGTAACTTTGCGGCAAAGTGGACAGAATTCAAAGTGTTGCAAGCAGGCTATTATTGGCCTACTCTTCATTAGGATGTGAAGAAGTACGTTAGTGAGTGTGATCAGTACCAGAGGATGGGAAAGTCGACTCCAATAGATGAAATTCCCCTACAATCTCAAGTGACTTTCGAGCCATTTGACAAGTGGGGCATGGACTTCGTTGTGCCTATCAACCCTCCTTCAAAGCAAAAACAACACATTATTGTGTGCACTGATTATTTGACTAAGTGGGCTGAAACCAAGGCAATTAAGGTAGCAACAGAAGAAAAAGTGGTTGAGTTCCTAAGGGAGAATATATTATACAAATTTGGGTACCCTAGAGAGCTAGTCATAGACCAAGGCAGCCAGTTTAAGCATGATTGAAGAATTGCTCAAGCATCACAAAATAAAGAATAGGACCTCCACTCCTTATCATCCACAAGCTAATGGGCAAGTGGAGGTGACCAAAAGAGCATTGGAGAACATCCTAACCAAGGTAGTGAATAGCAGCAAAAAGGATTGGGCAGAGAGACTAGTTGAGGCCACCTGGGCCTATAACACAACATGGAAGACCACTACTAGATTTACACACTATGAGCTGGTCTATGGGAGAAAGGCTTTGATGTTCATTGAATTTGAATATAACACATTGAGGATGGCAACCCAACTATATTTGGATCTTAGCGATGCACAGAAAGAGAGACTGTTCCATTTTAATGGCTTGGAATGACAGACATATCAAGGACAATCTAAGGAAAAAATGGCTTGGACCTTATGTGGTGGAAAGATTCCATGATAATGGTTCAGTGCAAATCAAAACTATAGATGAAGAAGCCATTCCATTACTAGTTAATGGACACAAATTGAAAATGTACAAGAGGCCTTTATCTAAACAAGAGTTCATTGACAACATCAATAAGATAGTGATGATGGTGGAGCAAGTTTCAGCTCCTCCCTCATCAGGTCACTAAAAAAGAAAGAAAATTGAATAAGGATTCAGGTGAAAACCTCCATGAGGCTCCTGAGTCCCATCTTTGGGTTGAAAACCTCCATAAGGCGGCCCAAGGATGATAAAAAATGGAAAGAAAAAGAATATCCCTGGGTGAAGACCTTCCTTGACGTGCCTAAGGAAGATATCTAGGGTGAAAACCTCTCTGAGGCAGCCTTGGTGTTTTAACATATATATATATATAAAAAAAAAATAAAAAGAAAAACAAAATTGTTATTTGCAGGTGGATGAGGAAGACAATCAAGGAGTAAAGAGAATATCCAAAGGGAACCCTGCCTCACATATATTCATCTCCTCCAATCCTTACTATGCATCCCTCCATCAATTCCATTGTTTTTCACGTCATTGCTTCAATTTAGGTGAAGATGGTGTTTTCTACAGAATCACCTCAGTCGTTATCATCATCCCTGCATCCACACACACTTTTATTCCCTCTATCCATTCTTTGCAACATCCTCACAGACAGCATCAGTAGACAGCAGAGGAGGAAGAAAGATGATTACAAAACAACAGCAACATCAGATCTACAATCACAAACACCATCAACGGACATCAGAGGAGGAAGAACAATGACCATCAACAACACCTCTGATCTTTGAAAAATGTAGCATGGCATTAAGGCCACAGGTAAGTATCCTACTCACTCACTCATATGCATCATTTGATAAAAAATTGTAAAGGTTAAGAGGTAATTGGTTTGTAAGTAAAAAGGTGGCTAGTTTCCTCTAAAAAGCTAGTGGATTACATACACAGGCAACTTTGTTTTCTCCTGAATTTAAAAATTCTTATGTCAAACCTCTCATTTCCTCCTCAAGCCTCACAAGCAAGATCCTCATCAAGTATATCTATGTGATGGTAGATACAATGTTGTTTATGACTACCAGTAGAATGCTTGAAGAATTAAGATTTGGGGTAGAAACACTAGCTCACCAAAGACCCATCATACCCTATTTTTTTATGCAATCACTCATGAACTTCAGCAACAAAGAAAAGAGAGGAAATTCCCAACAATTAGTTCACCATGGGTTGATCAGAATCCTCATTGACGATGCCCTCGAAAACCTCAAGATCCCTATAACATGGATAGCTTTCAGAGACTTACCAGCAGAGGATGGCATCACCTATGATGTTAGTCCTTCTGTTAGTGAGGAGGAGGAAAAACAAGAAGAAGAAGACACAAAGCTAGATGGGGATGAGATGGATGAAGAAGACACTAATCAGAGGAACATGATGCTAAAACAAAAGAGGAATAAGGCATTGAAACAAATGAGAACGAATAGCAAGAGGAAGAAGATAAGAAATAATAGTAAGAGGAAGAAGATAAGAAAAACAAAAGGGGAAGAATAGTTAAATCCTATGCTCCTTACCTCAAAGAACAATGGCTTCAATTTCAGATCAAAACACTAGCACAAGGTTGTGCCATGCCATTTCATGACTGCAGACAGTTTATTGATATTTGTGATCAAAGTGCACTAGAGTATAGGGCCAAAATGGCTGAATTTTACTTGCACAACATGGCCCTCAGAGACATGAATATTTGGGATCCTAATGCAGAGCTAAGAGATCTACAATTAATGACTTTGGAATCATGGATGAACCATGAGGAGCCAAGGGCTGTAGAGATGAAAAGAATGTTGACCAGAGATAAAAATGAACCTTTTTTATTAGAGCTAAAAAAAAAAAATCCCATGGCCCTAATCAGCACCCATAATCTAACTGCAAATGATCCTCAGCTGGCACTTAGATATATTGATGCCCAAGAGAAAGAAATTTCACATTTTGAGGATATGTTTAGGCTGCTAAGAAATGATAATATACATGCCTGCTAAAAGAGATGGAACCCACTGCCACACAACTTGAAGATCAGAGAAGAAGAGGAAAAGAGGCAGTAGGGAGAAGTAGAAAGGAAAGGAGGATTCTATAAACAAGAAGAAGAGACCACAACAAAAGCAGGGGATGTGAGAGAGGATACCAGAGCCACTAAGTTGCTCAGAGGATGAGAAACACTTTCAGTAGGGGGCTGATGATGAGCCTCATCATTGAGTAATTATATGGGCTTTAATTGACCTTAATTCACCTCCTAGCTTAGTCAAACCAACTATTCTCACAACTTATTGCATACTTTTGATTTTATTTTGTTTATGAGATGAGTTAGAGTTTGGATATTTTGCTTTGTGGTCTAATGTGCATGTAATGAAGGAATAAAGGATAAAATCAAGGGAAATGCAGGGATAAAAGATAAAATCAAGGAACTATGGTAAAGACCTTAGTAAAAACTCAAATGGGACAAGGGAGAGGAATTACAGGAGGTAAATCCTCCTCATTTACTGCCCCTCCATTCGAACATTCCTCCATCAGCTGAAAGTACAAACAGAGCCCACTTCTAGAAGGTAGCCAAGCAAGTGAAAGTGCAAACAAGCCAAATCATGTGTACTAGAAGGTAGCCAAGTAAGTGAAAGTATGAGTTTATCTTGAGTTGGGAGCCAAGCCTCCCTACTAGAAGGTAGTCGAGCTAGTGAAAGGGAAAGCATGAGTTTATCATTGAGTTGAGAGCTATGCCTCCCTAGTTTTGAAGGAAATCGTTGGAGACTTCAGATGAATAAATAGAGAGGCTTAGGACCTCAATAGGATTAGAAAAATTTGGAATTGTTACTATAGAAACTTCACTTTGTTTTCCAGTTACATACTTGTGACAATTTTTGATGTAATACAGTGTTTTTTTGATAATGAAGATGAGTTTTGCTTTGAGCCAGCACTAAGTTAACTCATCGGGTTGAAGCTCTTGGGTTAGGGATTGACCCTAGCAGCCAAAGCTCCTCTTTATTGTATTGTTATGTGTTGTGCTCTACAAACAACCCCCCATTTCATATCATTTTTATTCATAAAACATTAAACTATGAAATGGGTCCCTTTAAAATAAAGTTGATATCAATACTTTTATTTTCTGATAATCAAAAGAGCACTTTATAAACCCCTTTTTAAACAATACCCATTTAAAGAAATAAAGCGAATCTTGGTCATTGCGATAAAGCGATCGCAAGATCGCATATCGCAATGACATAAGGGACATATAAAATGCCACAAGGCTTTCCGCCGATGCGATATCGCATTCGGAAATCGGCGATATCCAATGCACATTTAAAAACGTCCCATTCCATTTACCCCGATGTGATACGCAATTGGCGTTCGGCGATCGGCGGGTTACCTTCGCTTAAGCCTCAATGCACATAAATTTTTTTGCCGATGCGATATCGCATTCGGCGATCGGCGGTACCCGATACATATCGTTAAGGCGGACTTATCATACTCTCGATGTGATGCGATAAGGCACAGGTTACAATAAAAAGCCATTAAAGTGATTGGAAAGCTCAATTTATTCATATTTAAGGCATAATCGCTTCTGCTCAACCGCGAATACGTCCATTGCATGCTTAAGGAGATTTCTCGACCGAATAATGATATAATGGGAATTTATAGGGTGGCAAGTTTTATACGGCCAATTAATGAAATCATGTCCTAAAATCTTTCTAAGGATTGTCTCCACGCCTGTTTTAAAAGCTGAAAATATTGCTGCACATCTATTCATTTGTTATCACTTGCAAGTTTTCATCACTATCTCTCTGTGTTACGCATATTTGCCTCTCTGTGCAGAATTCATTCATAGACAGGAGTTCGAGCATGATGGGTAAGAATTCTAAGAAGACTGCGGGTGCTTCCAATCCACCAATCGCAGGACAAGCTGCTGCAAATAAGAAGAAAGGCTTAATATCTGATACTACATGCACGGGCCTCACCAGAGTTACTTGGCAAGGCACTTATGACTTAATTGAAGCCGAGAAACCACAGAAGACAGTAGCAGAGGCTAGCGCGGACTCAATACGGAAGTCTGATTGCACTCTCAAAGATTTAGCCAACTCTTTCCTTCATAGGATAGCAGCCAGGGAGCGAATTCTCCCATACACAGATGTTGTGCGATGGGCAATTGAAGAGATCTCAATTATGGACAGAACGTTCATCACCAGAGATGGGAGGATTTTCGGATCCTTCAAGGCAGACGACCTGAGGCAAATGTATCATTTGCCCGAGCCATAGAAGATATACAACAGCGCCTTCTTGGAGAAGTTTGCAAGCAAAAATGAAATTGAATCCGAACCTATCAAGGATTGGAGACAAAATCCGAACAAGCACAAACACGAATCTTCCGGTAAGTACTCGGTTGATTCTTTGGCTTCTCCTTATTGCTATGTGGGTATAATGATGTGTAGGTTATGGGGTTTACACGACTCTGCTAGCTTTACCATAGAAATGGTTCCTCTCATGGAGGCAGCAGTAAACAATATAATTATGGACTGGGCTACTATCCTTTCGGATAAATTAGCAGTAGCTGTTCGTGATTTTAGGAATAAGACTGTGGTCACTGAAAGGAAAATCCCCCCATTTTACTATAGCGCATATATCCTAGACACACTATGTTTCAATTCCGAATTACCTGTTCTTGGTTGGAGGTGGACTGCACAGGACCCCTCGCCCATTCGTATATACCACCGAAAGTTGTGGAAGTCGTCTTATAAAAACCACCTGTATCAGATCTGTAATGGCTTTATGGTTCCCATTTATTATTCCATTTTTGATAAACCCATTTCAAAGATTTCCTACCTAGCTTCCTTTGATTTACCAGCAGTTGCTACTTGGTTTGGAGAAGAGCTATTTACCTATATCAGAGTTTACGGCAGCCAAGCCAACCCGCATGTTCTCCCTTTATATGTTCCAGATAAATTGCTCGCAAGCGAAATCGCCTATCAGATTACGGCTGAGAGTACTACACAGACTCTCAAAAGGGAAAAGAAAAGAGGCTGGCCCATTTTTCCCTTAAGGTGTGGTGTCTTTACCCTGCATTATCTCAAACATGTGGAAAAAGAAGCCACAAAGATTCAATCTTTAGCTCTGGCTACAATCCCGAATAGGGCATTTGATCTAAAGCTAGTTGCCCATGCCGCATTAGAACACGCCAGATTAACAACGTTTGAGCATCAGGAAGATATGTTTGATGACCTGTTCACTTCAATTGAAACAATAGGTCAAGCTAAAGAACTCGCTAGGATGAAATATAATGATGAAGGGTTGACTGAATTTAATAAACTTAGAGAGGAGAGGTTGCAAACTCTGCCTCTAGATTTATTAGCAACAACCCTAGCGACATCTTCCAGCGAGCCTGGTCAGCAACAGACAAAGGAACCTCCTGCCACAACAAAAGATCATAATAAGGAGCAGGAGGAAAAGCTAAGGAAAGAACAAGAGGAAAAGCAGAGGAAGGAACAGGAAGAACAGCTAAAGAAAGAGCATGAGGATAAACAACAAAGGGAACAAGCAGAGCAGCAGAAGAAAAAACAGGAAAAAGTACAGAAGGAGCCTCCAACTGAGAAAAGGCAACAGACCACCACTGACGCCAATGTAGATACTACTACAGACCCCAAATTGCTCCAGGAATGGCAGCAGTTTGATTCTATCATCAGTGGAGGAAAAGGCTCAAAAAGTACAGACACTCTTAAGACCAGCGATATGCAAGATGATACTTCATCTCAGGTTCTAAGTGGAACCAGCGGCCCACCTAAATCTAAAGACATTGAGATAATTCTGAAAGATCCCACCGATCAAATCATTCTACAAGTAGAAGATATCCCTCCATTGGATGTTTTCTACAGCCCGAGACATAGAGCGGTTGTAAAGCGATCAAGGAAAAGACGAAGGATTGATCAACCTTCTATCTTTCCAGAACAAACGGTCACGGGTAATGTAGTATGGAAGGAGAAACTGGACCCCTCCGATGATCTAACTAAATTGTCACAGTATGCTGGAGCCTATTCGGCAGCAACAATTGACAAAGCATCGGAGGTAAGCCTCTTATTAAAGAACAAGGACCAAGAAATCTCCACATTACAGACAGAATTGGCCGAGACAAAGCAGAGGGCAGCGCAAGCAGAGGAGCAGTTAGCGACACAACAACAGAAGGCAGCGCAAGCAGAAGAACAGTTGTTGGCACAACAGCAAATGAATAATCAATTGGCCCAGCAATTGGAAGCAAAGAAGCAAAGGATCGACCAGGCTGCGATCCAGAAACAGAATGAATTAACAGAGGCATTGAAAAAATTGAAAACAGCGAACGAGCAAATGGTGAAGACCAAGGATGAACAAATCGCTCAAATGACATCGCAGCTAGAAAAGATAAAAGGAGCATCGCAGGTGATAGAGTTCAGAAAAGAAGCATCATTGATAAACAATGCGCTAATATCTCAAATTAAACTCTTATGTCAATAGATCGCTCAAGCGGAGCCACTGTGCGAATTAACTACATCCATAAATGAGCAGGTAGAGAAAGCTAGGGATGATTTAAACCAAGCCGATGAAGCTATTACTGCACATCTTGAATGGCAAGATTCGAATTCGGGAAAGACAGCTAATTTGCCCAAGATACTTGAAGTTCATAAAGATATAATTTTCACAGAATGGCACACTCAGGTGTTGAAGGCAGAGAGAGCAGCTTCAAGATGTAGATTAACTTCTAGCAATTTAGTTGATTTAGTTAACAACACTCTCTACTTAGCAAATATGATTTCCCAGTGTACACCAGGAAAGATTACAACAACAAATGCATTTGAGCAATCATGTTATCCTGAGCTAGAAGAAAGAGGAAGATTAATCGCCGGAATTAATAGTTTAAACATGGAAGCATATTGGCACTTCCTAGTTAAGCCTCATACACAAAGAGCCGCCTTGAAATGTTTAACAGATGCCATCGAGTGTATGATTCCCGACATTCAAGATGCCACCTATGCTGCCCAGCTCAGTTCGCGCCTCAACAAACTGTCGGAAATTGAGCCAATGCTTGCAATTAATCAGCTCAGATTCAAAGGAAAGCAACCGACTCAATGAATCACCCTCCAGCTCGCCAGATCACTAGCCAAAATAGGAACAAAAGTTATTGATATCAGTTTAGTAGCATTTCTGTTTAATAGATATTTAGATTAGTATTGTATTTATAGACCGTTTCATGTTTTTAGAAAGGGTCGTAAAATTTTGTAAGAGACTTAACAGACTGAATTTTGCACTACTGTGCTTCAGCCCATATTCTTTTATGAAACTCGACCAGTTGTTCTTACTTTAATGAAGGAATTTCTTTATACAAATGTGCACTATTGTCATTGATTGAAGAATGTTTATGCATTAAGGGAAGAACTACACATAGCAATTGATATCTGGGAGTGGCAAGCAGCTCATATGGTATTTCTATCTGTGTCTGAAGTCATTCTGTTTATATGAATTGTTATGTAATTATTCTTGCTATCGTTGATTATATGCATGCGCTATAACAGAAGATCTTATTCATTCCACTATTGGGTGTTTAGTGATGTGCCTTTACTTTTAAATCATGTATATGATAATGATATAAATGTATAAAGTGTGGTAATTTCGCTTCAATCGCTCTGCTTAACTATTTAAGCACAGTAATCTTAAATAATTTAATATCTATGTCGTGAAGATACAGTCATCTATATGCTTGTCTTTTAGACATAGAGCATCAAACGCTACGCTTTAGAGCTCAATAGATTCACGGGACAGTTTCATTTATTTATATTTCTGTCAATAGTTTTAGCCTTTCGCTCACCACTAGTGTTATCTATAAGACATTCACTCATCCCATTTATCTATTTCTGGGAAACTGGTCCCATTACCCCCAGTCGGAGCCACTACCCCAAACGGAAAAGGAGCTGCACTAAGGTCCGGACCGGGTGGTTTCGCCAATTTTGTTGCAACGATTTTCGAGGCTTCAACACTTTCATTCCTGGAAGTGTCATGGAGTTATAGGCAATGACCTAAGCCCTAGGCCTGAAAAAGTGGCACAAAGGTCAGATTCACAGGCACATAATGGCTTGGGAAATTTCCCAATTGCAGGCATACCCATGTTGTGGGAGCAACTAGAGGGTCCCAGCTGCACTCATGCCCCTGTCATGGGAGCAACTAGGGGATTGATGAGGTAAAAAGTTAGTTGGTCTCAGTGGCTAGTCACCTGGAAGGTTGGATGGCTCTTGGGGGTTCTGTAGTGGTTATGGAAGGTTTGTGTTGTTGTGTTTCGTTGGTTCCACTTCCTTAACAAACACATAGGGAGTTCAATCATATAATAGTAACTCTTCATCACATGGTTACCTCGGTTGGCTGGTTATTTGGGTAGAAGTGGGAGGAGGGTGTTACAAAGTGGTATCAGAGCATGGTTCACCCCTCAGACTAGATGGGCGATGTGTTAGTCATGCATTCATGTCAGTTGCTTAGGTGTTCTCTATGCTTGTGGTCTATGTTCTTGTTGCATATGCATGGTGTTGTTCATGGTTACAATGATGTCGCAATGTGAAGGTTGATGGTGTTTTTTTGGGATGTGTAGTCATGAGTATATGATTGGTTATGTGTTGTTTATGCAAGTCAAGTACTTACGTGTTGTCAATTATACATTGGTACGGTTGTTGAATGATGTCTATATGTTTTTATATATATATGCTATATGTCTATATGTTTTTATGATTATTTTTATACTTGTATTACGTTGTTTAGTTGATCTTGCAGGAGATATCCTCCTTGAATGATCCTAAGGTATGTTAGTTTGCTTATGATTTGGTTTAGCTGACATAAGATGCCTTACAAGAAAGAGATCAAGATGACTAGCAAGATGGTAGACTATAGTTCATGAGATTCTACTTATGGATCAAATGGCTAGCATGGTGTTGGTAATTCTTATGACTTAGAAAACACATTGACAAGCTTGAAGGTGGATAAAGAGTTGTGAAGAAGATAATGACATAATCATACATGCACAAGAGAAACAAGCAGAGGTTAATGTAGTAATCCTTAAGAGTTTGTCAGAAGTGCAGCGACATGGACCACTTCGGACAAGCCATGTACAGGAGGATAGAACTAATGGGGCATATACCAGTAGGTCTCCTGGAGGGTACAGGTCGGATAGAGATGACACTATCATAGATGGCAAGTTCTTGGACACTCTAGATAAGAGAGGTGATAGACATAGACACTATTCTAGTTTTGCTTCTGACAGGTATCATGATCGTCATCATTATCATCCTTACAAGAGGAGTGACAAGGGATATTTTCCAGACGAGTTTAAGAAATAAAATCCTCCTACATTTGATGGAGAGATGAATAAGTCACGGGATGTAGAATCATTGTTGCTTGGAATGAATAAGTTCTTCAGATTGCACAATTACTCAAAAAACATGATGGCTAGAATAATTATATTCAGTCCTAAAGGTAAAGCAGATATCTGGTGGGAATATGTAAATAACGTTAGAGGTATTTATGAGGAGAAGTTGAATTGGAGTGAGTTCGAGAGGCTATTCCAGAAGAAGTATCTATCAGAGAGATAATATGATGACAAGGGAAAATATTTTTATGAGCTGAAGATGGGCTCCATGACCGATGAGCAGTACACTAGCAAATTCTTGGAGCTACTGAGGTATGTGCCTTACCTCAAGGAGGATAAGGCCAATATTTAGAGATTCATATGTGTTTTTTCATTAGCATTCAAAGACAGGATTGAGTTTAATGAGACTAGATCACTAGAGGAGGCCATCCGGAAGCTAAAGCATTTTACGAGAAATCAAAGCACAGATTTGAGACTAAGCCGAACTGGAAAGGTAATGCAAAGAACATAGGAAAATGTGAAAATAAGTGAGAAATACCTCAGGGTACAGGTAATAAAGAGAATGCAATGCCATATAATAAGCTCAATGCATCTAATAGAGGACAAGGACTTCGATTTAAGGAGAAGAATAAGGATGAAGGTTGTAAGCCTTTGCAGTGTTGGACTTGTGGAGGAGAGCATCATAGGAGAGATTGTCCACAGCAGCAGGGTGGTAGACCACATATCTACAGTGCTCAGAAGGCACAAATAGTGGGGGATGTTGGATAGAGTATTCCTAGGATCTATGCAGCACTAGATAATAGGCAGGTAGATCACTAGGCGTCTATTATGGAGATGGACAGTAAGCTTTGTGATCAAGTTTTTCCTATTTTGATTGACCCTAGATCTAATTATAGTTATCTTAATCTTAACATGGTGGATAAGTGTGATTTGAATAACGAAGTACATACAGAGTCTTGGTTAGTGCCATTGGATACAGGCACAAAGAAGCGAGTTCATCATTAGGTAAGAGCTTGTGCATTTGAACTGAATGGTATGCCTATCTCAGCACATTTTAATTTATTACCTTTAGGATCATATATTATGGTGTTGGGTATGAACTGGTTGTATCTTCATAGGACCAAGGTGGATTGTTATGACAAGGCTATTCAGTGCATGGATCACAATAGCGAACAAAGAGTCTTGCAGGGTAAGAAGAAAGTAACATCAATGAGAATGGTGACATCTATGTAGGACAAGCGTAATCGCAAGAAAGGGTGTGTTTTATTTGCAGTGCATATATAGTGACAAAGGTAAAAAAGTTGAGGATGGAAATGTTTTGAGTGGGCACCTAGTTATACAGCAGTTTCAAGATGTATTTCCCACAAATAATTCAGAGTTTCCACCTCACAGGGAAGTATACTTTTCTTACCAGGGGCAGCACCAGCATCTAAGGTACCTTACAGGATGAGTACTCCAGAGTTGGTAAAGTTGAAGTTGTATTTGAAGGAGAGTGATTAACAAGGGATACATTAGGCCAAATGTATCACCATGGAGTGCACCAGTATTATTTATGAAGAAGAAGGATGGTACTCTTAGGTTGTGCATTGATTACAAGAAGTAGAAAAAAAGTCACCATCAAGAACAGGTATCCATTATCGAGGATTGATGATTTGTTCAATCAGTTGAAGGGAGTAGCAATGTTCACAAAGATTTATCTGACATCCAGATATCATCAGGTACGCATTAAAGAAGATGATATTCACAAGACAACTTTCCATACTAGGTAAGGACATTATAAGTTTTTTGTAGTTCCATTGGGTTTAACTAATGCTCTAGCTACTTTTATGTGCTTGAGTAATAGTGTTTTGCATCGTTATTTGGAAAAGTATGTTATTGTGTTCATTGATGATATATTGGTATATTCAAAAAATGAAGAATAGCATGTCAAAAACTTAGTAGCAGCATTGATATTGTTTAGAGAGCATCAATTGTATGCTAAGCTCAATAAGTACAGTTTCTTTCAGACTGAGGTACACTACTTAGGACATGTTGTTTCCAAGGAAGGTATAGCAGTGGATCCAGAAAAGGTAAGAGCTATCATGGAGTGGGCAGCTCCTAGGAATTTGGTTGAGGTGAGATTCTTCATGGGGTTAGCTGGGTATTACAGGAAGTTCATCAGGGACTTCTCACATATTTCTTATCCTATCATATCATTTCAAAGGAAAGGAAAGAGGTTTGAATGGACAAAGGAATGTGCAACCAATTTTGAGCAGTTAAAGAAGTTGTTAACACATGCTCAAGTTTAAAGATCACAGATTCAAACAAAGAGTTTGTGGTATGTACATATGCTTACAAGAGAGGGCTTGGTGGAGTAATTATTAAGGAAGGACAGGTAGTGTGCTATGAGTCACGAAAACTAAATGAGAATGAGTAGAACTGTCTAACACATGATCTTGATTTGGTAATGATAATTCATGCATTAAAGATGTGGAGGCATTATCTTCTTAGCAGACGATTTTTATTTGTAAGTGATCACAGTGGATTGTGGTATCTATTTGACCAAGCGAATCTAAATGTCGAGAAAGCTATATGGTTGGCCATGATCAGTGAGTTTGACATTAATATCAGGTACATTAAAGGTAAAGAGAACAGGGTCACAGATGCTCTTAGCATGCAGATATAGGTGAAGCATATAGAAGTTGTGAGCTCCTATGGTATAGATCTACAGGATAGGATCTTGCATGTAGTTCAGCAAGATGTTAGGTATATGGAGCTTAAGCACAGGTTGCAGCAGAGTTTAGGTACAGGTACAGGAAGTGGTATAGCTACAGGTACATGTAGTGGTATAGGTACAAGTATAGGAAGTGGTAGAGGTACAAGTGTAGGTGCATAGGATGTGGACTATGTTCTAATGGTAGATGGATTGCTTGGGTTTAGAGACATTATATATGTGCCAAATAGTAGTGAGCTCAATAAGGTGATCTTGAGGGAGTTTCATGCAAAACCATATTCAGGTCACCCAAGCTATCAGAAGACACTAATGGAAATGAATAATTTTTATTATTGGCTGAATTTGAAGAGAGGTGTGGCAGAGTTTGTGGTTAGTTGCTTGTATTGTTAGTAGGTGAAGGCAAAGTGTAAGCATCCAGGTAGATTACTACAGATAATTCTAATTTTAGAGTAGAAATGGAGGTCATTTCCATGGACTTTATCACAGGTTTGTCGAAGACATCTAGGTAGCATGATTCCATCATGGTTGTGGTGGACAGGTTAATGAAGGTAGTGCACTTCATTCCAGTGAATTCTACATACTCAGCAAATGATGTAGCATAGGTTATCATGAGAGATGTAGTGAGGTTGCATGGTGTCCCGAAGAAGATTTTTTTAGATAGGGATGCTAAGTTTACTTCTAGATTTTGGAAAGGTTTATTTGCAGGCTTGGGCACAGAGTTGGCCTTCAGTACAGTTTATCATCCACAAATAGATGAACATACAGAGAGGGTCAACAGGATATGTTAGGACATGTTGAGGATGTATGTGATGCATCAGTAGTGGAAGTGGGAAGAGTATCTTCCACTAGTATAGTTTGATTACAACAATTGGTATCAAGAATATTTGAGGGTGATTTTGTTTGAGGAACTCTATGGGTGGAGTTGTAATACTCCTATTAGTTGGAGTGATCTAGTTAATAGGGTATTGATTGGACCATACATGCCAGTAGAAATGGAATAGGAAATGTAGGTAATCAAGAAGAATCTGAAAGAAGCACAGGATAGGAAGAAGAGTTATGCCTATTGGAACAAGTTGTTTAAGGAGTTTTAGGTTGGGGAGGAGGTGTACTTGTGCATAAAGTTGAAGAAGATCTCCTTATGGATTGGATCGTGTGCCAAGCTGGCACCTCAATTTTGTGGACCTTTCATGATTCTTGAAAGGGTTGTGCCAATAGCCTATCGAATTGCATTATGTTGGACAATGAAATTACATGATGTTTTCCATGTGTCATTTCTTAAGAAGTATGTTCAATATATTGATCATGTGATTGACTGGTCTGTATTGCAAGTGGAGCCAAAAGGAGAATTCCAGCCATAACCTTAGTGAATTTTGTAGGGAAAGACGCTCATGCTTCGAAACCGAGCAATCAAGTAGGTTAAAGTGTAGTGCAAGCATTTTGGGCCTTATGAAGCTACATGGGAGATGGCAGATAAAATGTGAGCTATGTATCCTTCTCTATTCTCTGATTGAGTGAATGTTTTTGTATATGTCTTTGGTATATGTTTCGATATATGTTTCGGTATATGTTTTGGTATGATGTTTTGGTATATGTACATATGTCTATGGATGTAAATACTGCCATGAGATAATTATAAATCTCCAATAATCTATATGGGTGTCATGTCATTATGGTTGTCATGTTTTTATGTTGTCATGTTGGTTTGCTTCTCAATGGGTAGATCATTGTAAATATTGCAATGAGTTAGGGTATAAAGCTCCATGGGAAATATGTTTTGTTTACAATGGTTTTGGGGTTGTAGGTGTCGTTGAACACCGAGGATGGTGTTTGCCCAAGGAAGAGGTCTCTATAACAACCCTAGTCAAAAATCCATGTAAAAATTAATAAAGGTAAAATAATACCTTGGTCATGGGACATGTATTCCACGATGAATGTTGGGCAAAATCATAGTGATGGGGATCACTTGTGATTAATTAATGGAGAAGGAAATTGGAAAAGGTAATGGCTAAGGATTTGGAGAGGAAAAGTGGAATTTAATGGCATTCATTTATGAAAATAATGGAAATTAGGAGCAAATGGAGATGAAAGGTCATAGGTTGCATGTGAGGAGGAAATCGAAGGAAAATAATGGAAAATGAAGAAAATGGAGGCCTCATTAATAAAAAGGCTTCTGAGGATTAGTTCACAAAATTTTGTCAGTTCAATTTTGGATCTCTCTCTCTATTCTCTCTCTCTCATACTCTTGGACACTTAGAGTTTCCTTGGAGCACTCTTGGAAGAGTATGGCATACATGGAGTTTTGTAGCAAGAAGGAAATGAAATGGCAGGAAAGAGCAAAAGGACATCGAGATTAGCATCTATAGTGGAATTTTTTTGCTAGTATCGAGTTGCATGTATGTTTTCCTCACTAGTTTTGGCATGCATGGCATATGCATGTGGTTCTTTGGTTATGATCTGTGATTGGCATGGAGGATTTATTGTATTGATAGTGATTTTTCCTAGCCTTGCCATTTCCTGGATATCCATGGTGTTGTGGGTTTTACTTTTGTTTTCTGGTTGGTTTTCTTGTGCCTTTGGTTGTGGGTTGAGTTACTAGTTTCTGGAAGCCTTGGTTGGAAAAATGCTCTAGAAGCCTTGTAATAGCTTGGGTTGAGTTACTAGTCATAGAAGCCTTGTAATAGCTTGGGTTGAGTTACTAGTCTTAGAAGCCTTGTAATAGCTTGGTTTGAGTTACTATTCCTAGAAGCCTTGGTTGGAAAAACGCTCTAGAAGCCATTGGTGGGTTGAGTTGCTAGTCTTGGAAGCCCTGGTTGGACAAATGCTCTAAAAGCCTTGTAATAGCTTGGGTTGAGTTACTAGTCCTAGAAGCCTTGGTTGGAAAAACGCTCTGGAATCCATTGGTGGGTTGAGTTACTAGTCCTGGAAGCCTTGGTTGGACAAATGCTCTGGAAGCCCAACAATAGCCGTGGGTTGAGTTACTAGTCTTGGAAGCCCTAGTTGGAACAAACGCTCTAGATCCTTGGACGGCTTGGGTAGAGACCAATCTAGTGATGGTTAGTGATGTCTGATTGTCAAGTGGAATCACTGGTTGAGGGTTGAGGTGGTTTGGCCTCTGGAAGCCTTAGCTGGTTTTGATTGACGTGTTTTATGAGATCCCACATTCAATCTTAGAATATGGCATAGGGGTGACTAGATGAAAGAAGGATTTGGTTCAACTTAGTCTAGGTCGGGTGGTTTGTGGAAGTCCCATACCTGGTCGAACTATGCAATCATCAATAAGAACTCTCTTTCTCCTTGGTATTTTATGGGGGAATATACTTGTTTATCTGTGGTATATGGTTGTTATATCCTTGATATGTTTTTTGGTTATATGTTGGTTATGAATGAGTTTATGACAGTGGAAATGTATGGCTCTCATCATGTTTTAGTTAATCACTAAATGTATAATGAATATATGGCTTAATATATGGTAAATGCAGTTATTGTGATGAGGCATCAATGCTTCTTAGTGATTCTTAGATAATTATGAGACCCCTATGCTTAGATTTGTTGTTTAAACCTATAGATTGCATCTTTGTGACATGTTTGACAAAATTCCTGTCATGGCTAGTAGGGTCCAATCAAGTCCTTGTTCAAGTAATTACATTTGCATCATTAGTCCACAATTATATTTCATTTCTGGAAGTGTAATGGAGTTTTGGGCTGTGACCTGAGCCTTGGGCCTGAAAAAGTGGCATAAAAGTCAGAGCACAGGCACAAAACTGCTTGGGAAAGTCCACATTCATAGGCCTACCCATGATATGTGAGAAACTGGAGGGTCTTAGTCACTCTCATGCCCATGTCATGGTAAAAACTAGGGGATTAATGAGGTAAAAAGTTATTTGGACTCAGGGGTTAGTCACCTGGAAGGTTGGATGGCTCTTGGGCATTTTGCAGTGGGTCTGGAAGGTCTGTGGTGTTGTGTTCCACTCGTTCCACTTCCTTAACTGACACATAGGGAGTTGAATCATATCATAGTAACTCTTCATCACATGTTTACCTCAGTTTTCTGGTTACTTGGGTAGATGTGGGAGGAAGGTTTTACATAAACACCCCCATCGTACAGTTACACATTAAACAACACTACTACAGAATGTGCTTCCACGTACATCCGGATATATTTTGGAAGTCCCCATTAGGTTGCAAAACTACCATAGGTAATCAAGTGGGTCACCTTGTGATCTTTGATGCACCAAACATAGAATTTAGAGAGATTTCCTACACATACCTAATAGTATATTGCAGTTCATAGTGACCTAGTAATTCTTTTATGCATAGTGACCCTTTTCATTGTTATTATTTCTTTGGTTGAATTCTCACTTTTACTCTTTAGTAGACCAATTTAGGTTGAGTCTAATGGAAATAATTCCAAAGTATGCAATTCAAGGAAACCCCTTTAACAGGAATCCTGGTCCCTTTCCTCCTTTTGGAAATATTGGTGCTCCTTACATGGCTACGTTGACCCTTCCTGGATTCACGATAGGTTTACCGGTTTGGTTCTTCTCAACCTCCTTGGTTTTGAATGTCCCAATTTCTCCACAACCATGTTCTCCACCTGAAAAAAAATAATGTCAAGTTGACCCTTTTCCCCTTTTACCCATTGTCTCTTTATCCCCTTCTTTTTCCTCACCTAGTGAAAGTATTGATGCTAGTAACCAGGAAGCTAAGAAGAAGAAGAAGAAGAATAAGCAAGGTGAAAACCAAGAAGCCATTGTTATGAATGTGGCTAGTATTGAAAAACATTTTAACAAGCCATGTAAAATTAAATTTCCTTGAAATATTTGTAAGGGTGAACACTTTCTTATAGATTTCCCTGGCATTCCCCAGGTATTAGAAGTGTGGTCCACAGGCCCACATCAACCCTTGTCATCAGCCTTTGTGGATCATGCCTGTGATAACCCATCAACTAGTGATAATAAGGTTCATGGGAAAAAAGGTAAAGCTAGGTTTACATTTAGGTTAATGTGAAGGGAGTCATCAAACTCACATTTTCCCTCATATAGATAAAGCCTCCAAACTATTGGAAAACCTTATTTTTTCTCAACAACAACTTCCAACTAGTTATCATAAGTTTTACCCCAATCCTCCCTTAGTTGATGAAGTGATTGATATGATTCCATCTTCAATCAATCCCACTCTCACTAAACATGAATCCCATGAGTCCTTTTCCAACCACCCATTGGTTGAGAAAGTGGTCGACTTGATTCCATCTTCAATTAAGCGTGCTCTCCTCTTAGAGAGTGAATTTAATACCACTTAGGTTCTTCTTGTTACTTCAGATCCCACTAAACAAGGGGGGATTTCTCCCATTCTCATAGAATCACCTCAAAGTAATGAGATCATTTAATTTGATTGGAATCAGTTTATAGAGCCTTTTCTCCCTTCTTACATGCCCTTCAAAATCATGGTGAAGACCTGTGATAAAAAAAAAAATATATCGCATTGTTATAAACTAAGGCACTTTTGTTAGCATTTTATCCTCAACTACATGGAAATATTTAGGTTCCCCTTAGCCTGTGTCTGTTTCTAGTAATATGATGGCTTCTAACAAAAGAACCAGTGAGACTTTAGGGATCCTTCCTCAACTTCATATTACCGTGGAGGGGAAAATTGCTTGTATTGATGTTATGGTAGTCCAAGCAATAGAGAAATTTTGAGGTAAAAAATGGGCCTAAAAAAATGTACAACAAAAATAAAATTTATAAGAACCAATAGGATTCGATATGATGATGTCAACTAATGGGTATGACTCACAATTTTTGGAGTAAAAAAGTAAAAATTATATTAAAAAAAAACTTCTTTTCAACTCATATTTTCAACTTATCTCCCTACAATTTCACTCAAATTTCAAGCAGGGGCACTCGTTGGATGAAGAATTTAATTTTTCATCCAAGGAGTACCCATGTTGCATACTTTCGATGGACCCTACTACATGAAAAATGTGAAATACACGAAAAAAACGTGATTGCAATCATGTTTTTTCATGTATTTCACATTTTTTGTGTAGTAGGGCCCATTAATAGTATGCAATAGTGGTACTCCTTGGATGCAAAATTATAGTATGCATCCAATGCGTGCTCCTCCTTGAAATTTGAGTGAAATCATAGGGAGATAGGTTGAAAGTGCGAGTTGAAAAAGTAGTGTTTTTTTTTTTTTTTTTTTTTCCTCCGAAACTTGATGAGAAATAATATTCCTTAGGAGGTCTACTTTAGACCTCAAAATTTCTCTAATGGCCCTTTGGATTTAAATTTTCTCCTTGGGTAAGACTATGTTTAGGCCATGAACGTTGTCATGTCCACACTCTTTCGAGTGATGTCTTTCCCACTTTATTGAAAAATTGTGACTATTGACCAAATTTCATTCATTGGTCTTGATTTTATTGCCAACCATACAACTTCCCTAAATGTTACTAAGATGCAAGTTGTATCCCCCTTGCCACAGGTTAATTATGTGGCTACTTTTTCCATGGCTGCACCCACCGATAAAGAAGAGTCTCTGATAGTTTGCTCGATTTGTTTTAACCTAGATATAGTAGGTGATATGATAAATTATTTACTAGGGGCATTAGAGCCTAATCTTCCTACCCCTCTTAGATCCCTTGATATGCATTCCTTCCATAGCATTGTTCTTCCATCCGATGAAAACCTCTTGGAATCCATGATCACGCCCTTGATATGTATTCCTCCCAAAGCCTTGGCCTCTTGGGATCCATGACCAAGGTAAATAGTGTTATGAGCATAGTTATTTTATTGTTTCAAGCTCGTTAAAACATGAAACAGGTCACTATGAATTTATTCTTTCTTTCAAGCTCGCATAAAAATGAAACTATGAGCATAGCTCTTTTTCTATGTCACCTACATTTCATCTACACATATCACATGATCCTCTTCCTTCCTTCCTTATGAACATATTCCTATCAATAACCACCATTTATCTGAGTCCATGAGAATAGTTGGTGGACGAAATGAAGTTGGGGGCACATGCCTCTACCATTATGATAGGGACAATGTATTTATCTCAAGCATAGTTTTTCTTTGTTTCAAGCTTGTGTAAAAATGAAACCACTCTTAAGCATAGTTTTTCTCTATTTGAAGCTTGGGTAAAAATTAAACCTATTTTGAACTTAAACTTGGTTCTCCATCATTGTGCCTTAGGTCCAACCCCATCACATTGTGATATTATCTCTCTCTCTCTTATGCACATCGTAGCTTGATGGTTGTGCCTACCTGATCATGGATTCCCTAGTATAGTACCTTTTTGTCATCTTGTAATCCATCAAATCGCTTTTATTTTCTTTTTGGTATCCCTCTTTATAACCTACCATGACCTAGAATTTGAGCCCTTTGTCCTCTTCTTTATCATATTTTTGGTTTTACCCTAGAAGGATTCCACACTTTATCCCTCATGATTCCCACTTTTTATCAGCATGTTTCTGTAATATGAGCCTTGGTTTTAT
Organism: Pinus taeda; assembly: GCA_000404065.3. NCBI lineage: Eukaryota > Viridiplantae > Streptophyta > Pinopsida > Pinales > Pinaceae > Pinus > Pinus taeda. Next base: position 253,057 of record APFE031047703.1, on the reverse strand, counting down.
CATTCCATCGTCACCATCTCCTTGGTCAATCATTCACTTTAACTTGGTATTTTACCCTTTTCCTAGAGTAACCACTACAATAAGTAGTCTTATTAGCTTATATGTTCACCTCTAAATTTTTTTAGTAGTTCCATCATGACGAGAACCAATTGCTACCCTTTATACCACTCGTTCCTCCATGACGAGTTTTCCTTAAGCTCTTTTCAGACACCCAAAATATGAAAATATTGTCAAGCACTTGTCTTTATCACACTCCTTAAAGTAAATGAAAGGATGTCTGCCTAGTATAAGTTCAACCTTTTTCTAGTTTAGATGGACTATTTACGAAAAAGGAATATGTTAGTAAAAAATCACTAAAAGGTTTTCCTGGGTATTATTTTATGGATTTTCAGGCTCAGGGGACTAAATCCATGAAAAGGAACCTCTCGGAGTTTTCTTTTTTTCCTCTATTTCATATTTAAGTCAAGTTATACCTCTGATAGACTCATAAAACCATAAAAAACGTAGGGTTCGTCAAGCATGAAAGGATTTAACAACTCCTTCTCATGGTTCGTTAAAAATACTCAAAGGGATTCATTTGAAGGATGATATTATAGATGAAGCATATTTTATCCTCCTCAACCTTGTAAAAAATAAAGAGGTACTTGCCAGAAATGGTGGGGAAATTGGGGGAACAATACATGAAACCTAATTTATGGAAATTAGTCTCTCTTGAACATGACACTCTTTCACCTCTATGATTGATTTGGGTTGGGGAATCCACTTGCCTCTTTGTTGATCACACCTTTTTGAAAGCCTTCATAATGGGCCTTTGAGTCAAATGATGCCAATTCCATTAAGTGTCGCTGATATTTTCAAGAGAATTCCACTCTTAGTTGACATCTATTACAATACCTTAAGCCTTCTTTCATGTATGTCACCCCTTAACCAGGTTTGAGCCATCACATTCTTTCTCAAATCTTGATACTCATTTCGTGTCGTTGATAAGGGATACATTAATTCCCTCCTGTGATGGGTCACTTCCTATCGACGTATGCACATTATCTAGGAAGTTGACTTAGAAACTCCCTTCAATTTCTTAGAACTTGCATAGCACATTATCTAGGAAGTTGACTTAGAAACTCCCTTGAACTCCTTGGAACTTGAATACCTCAATGGAAAGTCCCCGTTATTTCAGTGTAACATTCTCATCATTGGCCTTCGACCAAAATATTTTATGGGGTGTTCGACTTTAGCTCATTTATTCAAACCTCATAGATTGTGTTTTAGTGCCTTGAGGGCCATCATCATTATCAGTGGTTCCTCTCACATTTGTTAACGATTTTCACCATTGACCAGTAATTGTATGGTGTATACCATGTTCGACTCCAACACATCTATTCACATGATTACACTCGTATTATCGAGTGATGAGGTAGAAGACCCTGGATCTAGTTTCATCAATTCATGCTATGATTTCAGGATTAATACAAGATCTACAAAGTATGATAGTTATGGTCATGCAAAGGGTCATCCAAGCATGGTTTAACAATATGACATCAATGGACATGACTTTGATCACTGTAAATATAAAATGGCTTATATGTTGAGTATAGGTATGACCACCTTAGTGATGATATCATCATAATAGTGTATTGTAATAGTCAATTGATGATCTCCATCCGTCGATTCTTTATCCACACTTTTAGCATAGTAAATCACTTTAGTCCTCAGCCACAACTTCTGACTTTGAACTTTAGGGAGAAATATGTTACAGGACATTTTTTCGCACTTGTCCTTAAGACAGACTGCTTTGATGTAGATTGTACACATGGAAACTACGCTGGCTAGCATAGGTTGCTTTCCCAAAAAGTGCGATGAACACTTGGAAATGAGAAAAAACAAAAATTAATTTTGATGTTTCTCTCTCTAGAAGCTTCAGAGTGGTTTTAACTATTTATTGTTGGATCAAATCTCAAAATCCTACTAATGAGGTCTTATCTCTTATCTCATAGATCTTACCTCCTTCTAAAGTGGATCTAATCCCTAGTATGGTAAATCCCAAACTACTTCATTTACCCTATAAATTCAACATCTACCATAGAGCTTGGGTTGGCTTTTAGAGACTATGATTATACCTTTATGTTGTCCATTTGTGTCTATAGGTCCATGATCCATCCATGTGCCTTAGGTGTGATTGCAGGCTTACCATTGTGGCAAAAGAAGGACAATATAGCTGGGAGAGAATCACAAGATCAAGGCCTACAAGGGTTGTAATCTTTACCTACCATTATTAATACAAAATTGTATTGTTTCTCCTATGTCTTGATTATGCATATGTAGAACATGAATCCTTGACTTCTTTTCTAGAGTTTTTTTTTTATATGTTATCTTGTATATTTTGTTCTCTTGCTTGTTTTGGATGATTTTCATATTCCACTTTTAGAAATTGGAGTTGGAGCTCAAGCTAACAAGTAGGGAGAATAAGGAATCTTGCCTTGGATTCCAAGTAGGTTTTCCTTTCATATTTCAAACATCTTTAATGAAAAACATTGTATTTTTGTCTTGATTATTTCTAGACTAAGCCACTAGGTCCAGGGAGATTACTTTTATCCATCAATGGAAATTATCCATGAAACAGATTGCTTTAGGTGGAATCACTATGATAGAGGATTGAGGTAGTTTGGCCTCTAGAATCCATGTTTGGTTCTATTTTGGTTTAACCCATATGATCCCACTTTCATGCTTGGAATATGGCACAAGGGTGATTGGACGAAAGAGAGATTTGGTACAACCCAATCTATGGTTGGGTTGTACATGGAAGTACCTGACTTGGTTGGATTTTTCATATGTTAATATAATTTATTTTATTATTGTGATTGATGAGCACTTGTGTCAAATATTATGTTGATCTTGTGGCTGATTTGTTATGGATTCTATGTTTGTTATATGTTGGTAATATGCATGATTATATGATGTTCTCTTGCTATGAATCTTGTTCATGATTTGACAAGTGATTGAATGATTGGTCCATTCATGGGCTAACAAGTGTTTTCGCATCTACCTTGAGAGGGAATTGTACCTTCTTGACAATTCTTTGATGTAGTTCAGAATTTTAGGATCGGATATGCATTCATGGCCTGTACCTTCTATTTGTATCATATGTTTGACGAAATATCTAACATGTATTAGACATTTCTAGGTCAATATCTTCCTCAAGTTTTTCATGGTTGGCATTCTTATCATCTTATTTATGTTTCTGGAAAGTTACAAGAAGTTTTTGGTAGTGCCCTGAAGGCTAGCCTGAAAAAGTGGCATAGATATCACCATCGCATGCACAGAATAAGGGATTTTGGGTCATAACCACATGGATACAGGTTTTTTGGTGTGGTTATAGCCTCCCAACCGCATGCATGTTGTGTTATGGGTGTGGTTGTGCAGTTAAGCTAGAGAAATGAGCTCTAGATCATGGATTGACCACCTGGGGTGGCTGTCAGGCTCCTGAGTGGTTTGTAGTTTCTAAGGGATGTCAGTATGTGTTTTGGTTTGTAGGCCCCACCTCCATAACTATAACTTGGAGTTCGGATCATATTATAGTGACACTCATCTCATGTTTACCCTGCAAATCTTGTAAAAGTGGGTAAATGTGGGAGGGGGCATTACAGGGTGGTATCAGAGATTCCAGGTTCAAACACTCAGACAAGATGGGATAAATGTGATTGTTATGCTTGCATGTTAGTTTTCAATTTTTTTATGCATGAATTGTTATGGTTATGGTTGTGATATATATTAAGAATTGATATGCTTTTATATTATATTTTGCTAATCTAGATTGTTTGTGTAGTTGTTATAGCCTCCCATGAGATACACTAAGGTATGATTTGATTATGTCTTTTATTTGGTTTATCTGACATGGTATGTTTGTAGGAAATAGAAGATAAAAGATGAAGAGCAGAGTGGTGTAATAAAATTCACATGACTCCCCTTACAGGCCTGATGTGAAATTAGTGGAATGGGAAAGGCTAGTTGAGAAGCAAGGAGAAGAGTGCTCGCTTGATTTAGCAGATACATTGATAAGTTTGAAGGAATAAATTAGAAGTTACAAGGAAAATAATGACAGGTTTATTGAGGCATAGGAAAGGTTTTCTAGAGCTTAGGAAAAGAAAGTAGAAGTTAATGCATTGCTTCTTCAGAGCATTAGGATTTGCAAAAGAAAGGATAGTTGGGGAACAGTAATGGAGATAGACAAGAGAAGAAAACAAATGGGGCATATGGTAGCAAGTCTCAGAGGAGATACATGATGGATATAGATGATATAGTCAGATGTGTCAGATCTTTGGATACACCTGACAAGTTGGCTAGCACTCATGGATTTTATTCCATCTTTGATTCTTAGATAAATCATCATCATTACCACCATCATCCTTACAGGAGGTGTGAGAGGGGGTACTTTCCAAATGAGTTTGGGAAATCCAAGCCTCCTACATTTGATGGGGATGCGAGGAAGTAAAAAAAATGCAGAAGCATGGCTGCTTGGGATGAAGAAGCTCTTTAGATTTCTTAATTATTTAGAGAACATGAAGGCCAAAGGTAGTTATATTTAGTTTCAAGGGAAAAGTAGATATTCGTTGGGAAGATGTTAAGCGGGTCACATCCATCAGGGAAGAGGAGATGAGTTGGCATGAGTTTAAAATAATATTTAGGAAGAAGTAATTTTTAGAGAGATATTATGTCGATAAGGCCAAGGAGTTCTATGAGTTGAAGTTGGGTTCCATGACAGATAAAGAGTATATGACCAAGTTTCTAGAGTTTTTGAGGTATGTTCCGTACCTCAAGGATGAGAAGAAAAAGGTCCAAAGGTTCATCAGTGGACTGCATTTAGAATTCAAGGATCGGATTGAGTATGATGAGCCCCATTCATTGGAGGAAGTCATCAAAAAGTTAAAGAATTGTTATGAGTTGTCTAAGTACAAGCTTGAGTATAAGTGTGATTGGAAAGGTAATGAAAAGGAAAATGGTTTAAGAAGCGAGGAAGATCTCAGGATGCAGATGTCAAGGAGAATGTGGGACCTCAAAAGAAGTTAAATTCAATTGAGAGAGGACATGGGTCTCAGCCTAAGGAGAAATATAACAAAGGCAATGACAAGGAGACTTTGTGGTCTTGGAATTGTAATGGACAGCATCGAAGGAGAGATTTCCCATCACATCAGGGTGGAAGGCCTCAGATTTACAATGCTCAAGAGGCACAGATAGTTGGTGATGTTGGTCAAAGTAATCCTCAAATTTATGTAGTGGTCGATAGCAGGCAGGTTGATCATTAGAAATCCATTATCAAGATGGAAGGTAAGATTTTTTACCAAGTTGTTTCTATTTTGATTGATCCTTGATCAAATTATAGTTATATTGGCCTTGACCTGGTGGATAAATGTTTCTTGGATAAACAACTACATTTAGAATATTGGTTTGTATAGTTGGCTACAAAAACCAAGAGAAGAGTTCATCATTGGGTGAGATATTATGCATTTCAGTTGAATGGTATGCCTACCTCAACACGTCTAAATGTGCTTACTTTGGGTTCATATAATATGCTTTTGGGCATGGATTTGTTGTTGATTCATAGGACCAAGGTGGACTACTATGACAAAGCTATTGAGTGCATGGACGATGATGGGAAAGGAGAGTATTGCAGGGAAAGAAGAACCCCACATCAGTAAGAATGGTTACATCTATGCAGGAAAAGAGTAGTTGCAAGAAGGGATGTGTATTGTTTGTAGTTCATATATATAGTGACAAGGGGAAAGGGGACGAGGATGATCAAATCTTGAAGAGGTATCATATTTTGCAGTAGTTACAGGATGTATTTCCTGCAGATATTTCAGAGTTACCCCCTCATAGAGAGGAGGACTTTTCTATTGATTTGATACCAAGAGCAGCACCAACATCTAAGGCATTGTATAGGGTGAGAACTCTATAGTTGGTGGAATTGAAGTTGCAGCTTAAGGAAATGCTCAATAAGGGATACATTAATCCAAGTGTATCACCTTGGGGTGAGCCAATATTGTTTGTAAGGAAGAAGGACAGTACTCTCAGGTTTTTCATTGATTACAAGTAGCTAAATAAGGTGACCATCAAGAACAGGTATCCATTGTTGTGGATTAATGATTTGTTTTATTACCTTAAGGGAGCATTAGTGTTCTCAAAGATTGATTTGAGATTAGGATATCATCAGGTGCACATAGGGGAAGAAGACATCTGCAAGAATGAATTTCATACAAGGTAGGGGAATTATGAGTTTATGGTGGTTCCTGTTAGTCTTATTAATGCTCGAGTCATCTTAATGTGTTTGATGAACAGTGTGTTGTGTTGTGTCTTTGTTGATGATATACTAGTATATTCAAGGAATGAGGAAGAGAATTCATAGCACCTAGAATTAGTGTTGAGATTGTTGAGAGAGCATCAGTTATATGCCAAGCTCAACAAGTACATTTTCTTTTAAACTCGGATTAATTTCTTGGGACATGTTTTCTCCAAGGAAGGGATAGCAGTGGACCCATAAAAGATTAAAGCTATCAGGGAGTGGCAAACTCCTAGGAATGTGAATAAGGTTAGATCATTGATGGGATTAGTAGGTTATTACGAAAGGTTAATTAGGAAATTATCTAATATTTGATATCATATTAGATCTTTGTAGCAGAAAAGAAAGAAGTTTGAATGGACTGAGGAGTGTGTAGCTAGTTTTGAGTCATTGAACCATTTGCTTACAAATGATCCAGTCTTTAAGACTGTAGATCCTAATAAGGAGTTTGTGGTTTGTACAAATTCATGCAAGGAAGGACTTGGTGGGGTCTTAATGCAAGAAGGGCAGGTAGCTTTCTATGAATCAAGGAAGTTGAATGAGCGTGAGAAGAATTGTGTGACTCATGACCTTCATTTGGTATTTATCAATCATGCGTTGAAGACATGGAGACATTATCTCCTTGGCAGGAGGTTTGTTATAATGAGGGATCATAATGGACTGAGGTACTTGTTTTGCCAAACCAAATTGAATGCCAAGAAATCTGGATGGTTGGCTACTCTCAGCGAGTTTGACTTTGAGATTAGGTACATTAAGGGCAAGGAGAACAACGTTGCAGATGCTCTAAAGAGGAGAGAGTGGGTGAATCATATTTCAGTTGTGAGCTCTTATGGGACAAGTTTGCAGGAATGAACCATGCATGTAGGGAAGCATTATGAGAGGTAACATTATCTTAAGCTGAGGTTGCAGCAAGGTAATAGAGATGAGGAGTATTACCTCACAACAGATCGCTTGGTTAGATTTAAGAACATGATATATGTACAAGATAACAGTGAGCTCAAGAGGCTTATCTTGAAAGAGTTTCATGTCAAGCCATATTCGGGCCACCAAGGATACCAAAAGACTTTGAAAGTGGTTAGGAAGTTCTACTACTGGCCTAATTTGAAGAAATAAGTGGTTGAGTTTGTTCTGAAGTGCTTGGACTCTCAGCAGGTGAAAGTTGAATGCAAGCATCCAGCTTGTTTGTTACAACCTATTTCTATTCCAGAATGGAAATGGGAGGTCATTTCCATGGAATTCATTACAGGTTTTCTGAGGACATAAAGATAGCACGATTCCATCATGGTTTTGTTTGGCAAGCTGAGAAAGGTAGCTCACTTCATTGCAGTGAAGTCTACTAATTCAGCTAGTGAGGTAGCTCAAATCTTCAATAGGGAGATAGTGAGGTTCATTGTGTTCCGAAGAATATTATATCAGACAAAGATGCCAAGTTCACTTCCAAGTTTTGGAAGGAGTTGATTGCGGGCTTGTGGATGGAGTTATATTTTAGCATATCTTATCATCCTCGGAAAGATGGACAAATAGAAATGGTTAATATGATTCATGAGGATATGTTGAGGTTGTATGTCATGCATCAGCATAGGAAGTGGGAGGAGTATCTTTCACCAGTAAAGTTTTCATATAACAATGGGTAGCATAAATCCTTGAAGATGATTCCATTTGAGGCTCTCCGTGGGTGAAGTTGAAATAATCCCATCAGTTGGAGTCATCCAGTGAATAGGTTGTTGATTGGACCATATATGCTAGCTAAGATGGAGCAGGAGATAAAGGCTATTAGAAGGAATTTGAAGGGAACACAAGACAAGGAGAAGAGTTATGCAGATTAGCATAGAGAATTCAAGGAGTTTTAGATTGGGGAGAATTTGTACTTGTGCATCAATCCCAAGAGGAGCTCCTTGAGGATTGGGTCATGTGCCAATATAGAACCTCAGTATTGTTGGCCTTTTGAGATCCTTAAGAGAATTGGACTAGTGGCCTATCAACTTGCACTGCTTCTAACAGTGAAATTTGATGATAATTTACATGTTTCATTTCTTAAGAGATATGTGCAAGATGTTGATCATGTGAATAATGGATATGTATTATAGGTGGAACGAGAGGGAGAGTTATAGCTAGAGCCACAATGCATATTGCAATGAAAACATCTCATTCTCCAGAATTGAGCAATAGAACAGTGTAAAATGTAGTGGAAGAACTTTGGTCTTGATGAAGCTACATGGGAGATGACTGAGCAGATGTGGGCTTTGTATCATTCCTTATTTGTTGTGTGAGTAGATGTGTTAGTATATGCGTTTTGGTATGTGTATGTGTGTGTGTGTGTGTGTGTGTGTGTGTGTGTGTGTGTGTGTGTGTGTGTGTGTGTGTGTGTGTGTGTGTGTGTGTGTGTGTGTGTGTGTGTGTGTGTGTGTGTGTGTGTACATCATTGTAAATATCACATCAAGTTGTGTTATAAAGCTCCAATAAGTGGTATGTTTGTCATGTTGGTCATGGTTTTCAGCAGTTGTTATTGTAAATATTGCATCAAGTTGTGTTATAAATCTCCATAGCCAGTATGATTTTCTAGTCATAAGTGTCATTGAACACTGAGGACAGTGTTCCCCCAAGGGGGAGGAGTTTGTAATAGCCCCAGGTTGATTTTCCATGTAAATAAAATAAAATCAAGGTCATGGGATATGTATTTCAAGATTAATGGTGGGTAAAGATTATAGTGGGCATCACTTGTGGTTTAATAATGGTTGTGGAAATTGGAAAAGGAAAGAAGGCAATAAATGGCTTTTAATTAAGGAAATAATGGAAAATAGGAGAAAAGGGAGATGAAGAGGCACAAATTTTCACGTAAGGGAAATTAGAGAGAAAATGAAGAAAAAAGGAGAAAGCAAAGGAAGAGACTAAACATCAATGATAAAAAGACATCAAAGAAACTATTCACGACTTTTTTCAGTAATAGATTTTGTCAGTTTAGTTTTATCTCTCTTCTTCCATACTCTTACTCTTGCACACTTAGATCATTCTTAGAGCATTCTAGCATTCACTTGGACTTGGAGAAAGCAAGGAAAGAACAAGCAAAGAATTGGAGGATAGCGGAAAAGGAGGTTGGATCAGCAACTAAAGCAAGGATACTTTGCAAGCAATAGGTTGCATGTGTGGTTTCCTTGTCGGTTTCTAGATGCAAGGTACTGGCATGTGGTTCTTTGGTTATTTTTTGTCATTTGCATGAGACTTGCCTAGATTGATAGTAGTTTCAGCTTTTCCTTTCCATTTCTTGGATAGTCATGATGTTGTGGGTGCCTTGTGTTGGTTTAAGCTTTGCATGGTCAGTAGAATTTGGATCCTGGGGAGGTGATCTCAGGAAATTCCCAAAGATCAAGGGTGGAGGTGGCCTTTCTCCTGGAACTCTTGAATAATGGGTGGATACATAAAATTTCCTCTAGATGTTGTGAATAAATTTGGAGGCATCAAAGCCTTTTTCAGTGTTAGTGATTTATGGACCGGTTTAGGTGAAATCACTATGGTAGAGGGTTGATGTGGTTTGGCCTATGTAAGCATTGTTTGGCTCTATTTTGGTTAACCCATATGATCCCACATTCATGCTTGGAATATGGCACAATGGTGATTGGTTGAAAGTGAGATTTGGTTCATCCCAACCTATAATCGAGTGGTATGTGGAAGTCCTTGACTCGGTTGGCTTTTGCATATGGTAATATAAGTTATTTTCTTATTTTGATTGATGAGCACTTATGTTGGTTATTATGTTGATCTTGTGGTTTATTTGTTATGGATTCTCTTCTAGCTATATGTTGTTTATATGCATGATTATATGATGTGCTCTTGCTATGAATCTTGTTCACGATTTTACAAGTGATTGAATGATTGATGAATTAATGGGCTAAAATGTGTTGTTGCAACTACCTTGAGAGGGAATTGGACCTTCTTGACAATTCTCTAATGTACTTTAGAAGTTTGTAATCAGATATGAATTCATGGTCTATAGCTTCTATGTTTGTCATATGTTTGACGAAATGTCTATCATGCATTATGCATGTCTAGGTCAAGATATTGTTCAAGTTTTGAATGGTTTGCATTGTTATCATCTTAGTTATGTTTTTCGAAAGTTACAAGAAGTTTACGCAGTGGCCTAAAGTCTGTCCTAAAAAATTCATGTAGATTTTTCCACTACATGCACAAAACTAGGGATTTTGGGTCATAATCGCATGGAGACAAACTTGTGGGTGTGGTTATATCCCCCAAACCGCATGGATGTTATGTTTTGGGTGCAGTTGTGTAGTTAAGATAGACAAAATGAGTTCCAACTCAGGGATTAACCACCTAGGGTGGCTATCAGGCTCCTGAGTGGTTTGTAGTCTTTGAGGGATGTCAGTATGTGTTCTGGTTTGTAGGCCCCACTTCCATAATTGGAACTTGCAGGTTGGATCATATCATACTGACACTCAACTCGTTTTTACCCTGCAAATCTTGTAAAAGTGGGTAAATATGGGAGGGGGCATTACACCTGAGAGAAAACTACTTTAGAAAATCCATTAGTTAATGTTATCAGTTTTGTTTCAACCAAAGAAGAAATAACAATGCATGAAACAAATGCTTCTACCATTGTAGGATAACACATGGGTGGAGAGAAACTGGAGCGCCAATATAAAAGGGAAAATTACTATCAGGTTCTGAGGAAGGGGCTACTACACATTTTTATTTGAATCCAAAGAAGATAGGAACCTTATTTTCAAGAATGGACCATATTGATAGATTCGAGAGGCCTATACTTGAACAGGTGGTTTCCAGACTTTGACCCTGAGATGGACATATGGATTCCATGAAAAAAACACATTTATATCGAATTTAAGCAAATATTGTAATGTCAACAATGGAGGAAAATGGCTCGTAAATGTGTCAAGTAGCCTTGACATTGCATAGAATGTGCAGGTAAATCATCAATATATGGTTGTATAATATGCTTAACGTCATGAAACACATAAGACATAGATTATTGAAAAGTCACATCGACATTGTTAAGTACAAAAGAAAGCTTTTGATAGGCACATTTCCCCCAAGGACAAATAAAATAAGTTTTGAGTTTATCTGATGGTAGTATATCAATCTAATTATAGCCAGAAAATCCATCCATAGAGGAGAAAATTTCACTACCAACATAATCATTGACAATCTTGCTGATAAAAGGGGTTTGATAGTTATCTTTAGGACAAGCCTTATTGATATCACTATAATCAATACATACACGGATCATACCCTATTTCTTAGTGACTAGAACAATATTGGAAACCCAATTGGTTAAAGGTATAGGATAAATAAAACCTACTTTAAGAATTTTTTCAACCTCAACTTTGATAGCAACAGCTTTTTGTGGACGAATAGGAAAAATATTTTCCCAAACAATCTTGTTTTTAGGATATGTCTTAATTTCATGAACAATAATCAGTAGATTGATACCAGGCATTTCTTCATAGGACCAAGAAAAAATATTGTGAAATTCTTTAAAGAGGGCCATATAGGTTTGAATTTCTTCTAGAGAACATCAGGCACCTATATGAATGTTTTCCATGATCCTAGATTTTAATTAGATATCAATTGGTATGGTTCCCGACATATTCCCTAAATTCCTTTTAGATAGGACATCATGGATCAAAATGAGAGTTTGAGGGTTATTGATTATCTTGAGTGAATCAAAGTTTCAATTTGACTATCAAAAATCTAAAGCTTAGGGAGAAAATAAGAAAAATGATGACTATCATCCCATGGTATTTTTCCTAAAGAATATCTCCATGATACTTTCATCAGTAGGAAAAATATCATCAAAGGGATCAGTAGATGTGGAAATGATCCAAGAGGATTGAGAGTATTGATCTTAAATTATGTTCATTTGGTCATTGGAATCAGAAGTAACCGCAGAGGAAGACTATATTTCTTCATAATCTAATTTAATCATAATAAATGGCATATGGTCGCTATATTTTACATATTGTGATGGACTAGGCACTACCCAACAGTGATATGATTCAAGGGATCCACAAGTGCTATCCAAAAGAATGTGAATTTCACTGACACAAGGAGAAGTGTTTGGTGGTGAGAATGGAAGAGTACCCATTAATGATGAATCTTTTGAAATTCCCACACCAACGTTCTCACGGGGAAACGGGGTTTACCAATCAAAGGTACATTACTAGTCATGTGTGAATGAAAATAATAGTAAGTGGGTTGGTCTACCATGATTATTTTCCCTTGATGAGGGAAGTGAAGTAAATGAAAAAGAGTAGAAACTATAGTAGACATATCGTAGGTCTAGCTACAGCCAAGTAAAAGGTTATAATCAAGAGGTCCATCAACAATTTCTACTTCAAATGTTATTGTTTTACCTTCTAATTTGATAGGCAATGCATTAAGAATTACATGGGATTTGAATCCTCTACCATCAAATACTTTTAAAGTTGTTGGTGATTGATTGAGTGAAGGAGAGCTAATGGCTTTCCAACAAGTTAAATTCATTATGAAGGTTGATGCTTCGTCGTCAATGACGGTACTAAACATGTTTTTTCCATGCATAACAGCTTGAATTTGGAATGCAAGTTGGAGAGGGGGCCTTTGTACATGATTATCGAAATAAAAAAAACTATCAAACTCAAATCATATGGATCAAATCCACCAATATCCGACAATATCACTATTTATTGCATAGGGAAACTTTGAAGGACTTTGAGGGCCACCATCACAGAAGGAGATTGAGCTAAATCTTCCACAATAGTATAATTTTGAGCGGATCAAGGACTAAAGGATGACCTATGAATAACACCCTTTGGAGGGGTTTGGGTCACTGTGTCAGAATTTGGTCGCTCAATTTGGAGAGGACCAAAAGTAGGCGGAGTAGATGTGGAAGGTTGATTAGGAACACTTCCACTAGGAGGACCATAGTATTTGGCTCACGTTGACACCAAAAATTTCTCTTCATACATGAGTATTTCAGAAGAGCTTTAAGGGGAAGAGGGTAGATTTTCCACAACCATTTGAGTTTTCTAAATGAAAAAATGTTTGGTCAAAACATCAAGTGTGGATGAAGTACCTTTTGAAAAAATAATTGATGTCAGCACAACACAAGCAATCCTTAGTATATTAATCCTTGCCAAAAATAAGACAAGGATATTGAGGTTTATGATTTGGTGTTTCCTCAGTAGGTTGAGTTTTAGTTTTTTCCTGTTATGGGGCATTTTTTTTAGCTTTACCTTTTCCCTTTTTCTTACTTCCAGGTTTTTGATATTTATTGGTCGATGTGGACTAGACTGCGTTAATATTGAAAGTTTTAATAGGAGTAGTAGTAGGAGGGGCATAATTTTGAACCACAATAGTCGGATTATATTTTTGGTTCGAATGACTAGATGTTTTACTCATAGAACGTTGACTAATAGAACTAATCACACCATTAGTAGCATGAGATTTTATAGAAGGAAATGTAGTGGGAATATTTGATTGGCGAGGAGCATGAGGAATAAGACTGTATAATGTGCGAGATTGTGAATATACAAGATCTAGATATTGATCACAAGCAATAGCTTGTTGTTCGATAACATCACCACCCATGGTGACATCATGAGAAATAAGAGGAATTAATGACTTTGTAAACCAATTTTCTAGTAATTGATTTGGGATAGATCATTTAATTAATCAATGTTGTCATCTCCATTCAAGAATATGATCTGAAATATGCACATATGTATATTGTTGTAACAAATTTAAAAGCTCAATGCCAATTTCATAACGAATTTCCAGTTGGAAGTGGGTCAAAAATGTTATAGCCAATGTATTAAAATCACCAAAAGATGATCACGGTAACTCAATGTACCGCTAAGTTCCACTACCAGTAAGAGTTTGTTATAAAATATGTAATTGAATGGAATCATCCTTTAAAGAGTTCGAGGAACACCACAAATGGTAATTCACAACATGTTTTGACAAGTATTTGCTAGGATTACCACCGAATTTGGGAATATCACTTGGTAATTTGGTAGGAATAACCAGCCATAATGGATGATGAAGAATAGGATCATTCATAAGTCATGATAGGTATGGTGATTTTAAATTTTCAAGGAATGGTAATGGCCTATTAAAAGCAGGTTGTGGATAGGTGAGATATTGGTAACCACCCATAGGACTGTAAGATCCAACTACTACGCAAGGAAATCCTTGAAAAGGTTTTGTTGTGGGAATTTGAATTCTGTTAGTGTAGGTTGGAGGAGGAAATCCTTGAAAAGGTTGACCTATGGATATTTGAGCTCCAGTAGCATAAGTTGGAAGAGGAAATCCTTGAAGAGGTGGCATGCAGGCATTTGAGCTCCACTATCATAAGCTGAATTCCATGGGGTACCTTCCATTTCGAGGAATGGAGCACCACTAAAGATTTGACTACTAGCGGGTTGTGTAAAACATATTTGAGGTGGACCTTCAATAGAAGGAAAAGATCCAATGAGAGGTTGTTGTCTATTATAAGGAAAGGATCCTACAGGAGGTTGTTTTCCAATAGAAGGAAAATATCGTATGGGAGGCTGTTGTCCAGTAGAAGGAAAATATCCTACGGGAGGTTTCTGTGAAAAACTTGTCCCACTAGACATCAAACTATGTTGTGAACTAGATTTTGGTTGGAAATTAGACAGAAAAGTTTGAGAAGAAACCATAGTTTGATGGTTTGTAACATACTCAGAATAGACAAACTGAATGAAATTCCAGTAGACCAAAGAGGATAATGAAAAAAATAGGGGCTATTAGCAGCTTGAGAAAAAGTTCCACTAAGTGATTGATACCCAGTAAGTACAAAATGTCAACCATAAATATAAGATTGACTAGGTCCAATAGGATCAAGATAACTACTATGTAATGAATATCTAGCAAATATGGAAGATGCACTAGGTTCAGAAGATCCACCAACAATAGAAGGTGAAGTTTTCATTAAAGTAATCCCATGTGTATATTATGTGGACGTTTACTGATGCATGATTGGACTAGTAATAAAATATAAAGGAGTGCATAAAAGTGGACTTATCCTAGAAGTATAATGTGCATCAATATATAAAGGTGGAGGTCAACAGCTAAAATTGATAGCAACAAGAGATTCTCCAAGGATTATCTTGGCATGGGGATGCAATAAGTAATTCAACAAGAACAAGGCCTCTTATATTGGTTATGGAGGATTAACTGGAGAATGATATTCATGAGAAGCAACCTTTATGTGTAGTACACTAGGTGGAAGACAAGTTACAACTTCATGTCCTAAAGAGACATATTCTTGAGGACTAACTTGTAAAATATTAGACACCAAACCTATTAAAGGAGGATTGTGTAGTGTCCATTTTCGGTTAGTTAGCTTTGGTGACACCTGGAGAGTAATTTTGATGGAGCATATAAATATTATATATGTCAAAATTATGTATATGCTTGTACACTATAGACCTGGTTTGGGTCACATGGTTGTTGCATGCTTATGATATCTATGGTTGTGTGTATAAGACTGATTTTGGTTAAGTTCATATTATCGATTTTTCTATTTTGGCATCCTATTTTGACTTTGGTGCATGACATAAATGATGGTCTATGATTGTGACACGTGAACAAAAGCTACTATTTGGAGTAGTTAACTGACCATAGTCATGTTGATGATATATGAATTACATGATTATGTATGCATAACCATGTATTTAGCAGGAATTTACAGGGAACTTAGTTACTTGTCGAGAAGGATGCTCAGATAATAAATGACCGTGGAGGTCTTATATACAGTTGGGTAAAATGGGATTAAATTAATTCATTATGAATTTTAGTTAATGTGTTTAATATACAAGGTTATGATGCATGTAGATTAGGGGAAACAAGACCTTGGCAACAAATCATCAGATGCATATGAGCTCACAACCAATACCTTGAGGCAGGTGTGGAGCTTCAAAGAAGCATATATGAGAATCTATGGAAACGATTAGTGTGCGAAATCCTACATTTCTGAAAGATCAAGGTGTGGAGTCTTGGATATTTGAATCAAGGCGTGGATTCTTGATTCTACTAGGATGTGGAGTGCTAGGTACAACGCAAAGTGCAAAGTCCTAAAATGTCTAGATAGGTGCACAATAGGGGTGTGGAATCCCTATCCTCTAACTGGAAATAAACACCATTAAAGGGATTACATCAACCAAGTGAATTAATCTAAGATAAAATTTCACTTGAATTAACCCCAATTTAACCAATTTATAGGGTCAATTAAAATAAAAATTATTTTAATACAAAAATATGAATTACCTATTTTTAAAAAATCAATAATAGAATTTTTTCTAGAAATGACACATGGGGGGGAGAACATTAGATATTAAATTAATTAAATAATTAATAAAAAATGAGAGGTTGCCACCTCAAGGGAGGGTGGTGAATAATATGATTATAATAAATTAAAAATTGGTTAATTTTTGCTTGAAGAGGTGAGGTGTCACTCCACTCAATGCTTATAAATATTGAAATTTGTTTCCCATGGGGGAGGATACCAGGAAGAGTAGGGAGAGGCTCTCGAAATGACTACCAAATTCCTAATTTAAAAATCCCAATAATTTTTCGTCATTGATGGAAACTCAGTGGTGTGAGAGGAAGATAAGATAGTTTCCTTAGTTTGCCCAATGTTTCTAACTATTGCTAAATTTGGTATTGTTTGTGAGCTCATACAGCTAGGGGGTTCTAGGGAAAATGATTCCCTTGGATATGGTTGGGTGGTAAAACTACCTCGTCTATTGGAGAGTTGGCAAGCATAGCTGCTGAACAATGTAGAACTAATGAGTATCACGTAAAATTTCCCATTTGTTATAGTTTGGTTTAATTAACCTTTCCTTGATGAATATGTAGTTATTTCACCTTTTAAATAGTTCTTATCACTTTAAAAGATCTGATCATAGTCAATGGTTTACCATTTTTTTTTTTTGTTATGCATATGTTGAAATTACAAAAGTGCAAGAATATGTTTTTGTTTTAACTAATGGGTGAATAGCGATTCCAATTAGTAATTTTTTCATTTAAATGGATTATGGTCCGACAACATGGTAGTGTTAATTGTAGTCCCATGAATTCTATCCATTACAAGTGTATTGTTCTTATTTTCACTTTGAGGCTCTCTACTTTATTGTACATTTCTATTTATGAAAGCATATATTGAAGAAGAGTTATTATTCTTAATTATTTTTGGGGAAGAAAGAAGAAGGATTACAATTTAAGCCTGTAATACCCCTGTCCAAGTAAAGAAAACGGTAGAAGAAAAAAAAATCAAGTCTTGAATCCTCCTTATATATATAATATATATATATATATATATATATAGTTATAAATATATATATATATGTTCCCTATCTTTGGTTGACTTGGATTGTTTGTTTTTTTTTCCAAGAAAAAAATTGAACTTTTCATTGCAAAGACAAAAAGTTACATTGTATATGTTGTTAGGCATTCAAATGGCTATATGATTTTTAATCATAGATTTGTTGAGATGTTGCTTGAGGGATGCACCCTTTTTCCATCTCAATTATTTGATTCTAATTCACTAATCAATTTTTAAACCAAGGCCTCCTCAGAGAGGAAAACAACCCCATTTGATCAGTTTCCTGGGCATCAAACCCGCATCATTGGTCTCTATTTTCAACTATAAACATAAACTGGTGGGGTTGAATCATTCCTGGGTCTCCTCGAAAGGGAAAACAACCCAAACATGAATAAGTCAGCTGGAAATTGTTTCAAAGTTTTTAAATTGTTGAGTTAAAAAGTGCAAGTAATTGTTGTTTGAACTGAAGAAAAAGAACTAAAAAGAAGGAGAGTGTCTGCGCCCAAGATGTGGACTTAGAGAGATTGTATTTGAGCATAGGGTGGATGATCTGACACATGGATCTCATCCATATCTGTGTCCTCTATCCGCCAACAACCCAGATTTTGTTGCAGACCCGCTTTAGAAAGCTAGTTTGCAGAGTCATTGCTTTCCCTATATATATGACATAGAGAAATGTAATTAAAATGATATTTTAAATGAAATGTTTCTTCTAATAATGGAGATAGTATGTAATTCTGACATCTGCTTGTTCCATTGAACCATTTGACAATATTCAAAGAGTCCCCGAAGATGTGAATCATGGATATGCCTAGATGTATGAGCCAGCAAAGAAGGAGTTTTAAGGTTGTCAGCTCGGCGAAGTTATTAGATCCAGTCCCTATACCCACTGAGGCTTTGAGGTATCTATGGGGTTGTAGGTGGATGATTAGCCCAGCACCGCATTTGTTGTTTTAGCTGGAGGCCCCATCGAAATATGCCCATGGAACCTCTTCCTTAATACACTCTTCTTTGACCGAGTAGGGTAAATCATCGTGAATGGGCTCGGGAATGCTTGTGAAGATAGATGCACTTTCGATAGCTGTGCTCTCCACCGAGGGGATTTGATCTTGAAAGATACTTTTATTCCTTGCGAGCCATAACCCCCAAGAGATGATTAGGGGAAGGTTCATCATATTTTCTTCAGGGTGTTGGAGCCACCAAGATTTCCAGGCTTCAGCTATCGTCCCCCCTTTCCATGAGACTCTTTTGTGGATCAGTTCCCCGACAACTTTCCAAACTGCTTTGGAGAAGGAACAATCTATAAAGAGGTGAATTATTGACTCAGAGTCAATTTTGCATAGGGCGCATCTCCCTGGACCTGACTTATATCTTTTCTATAGGATGCCCCAAGTTGGCACCTTCTCCTTTAGGATGCACCAGAAGAACATTTGAGCTCTTGTCAGGCATTGCAGTTTCCAGATTGAGGTTACCCACTAGTCCTAATTTCCCCAGTCTTTCTTCGTCATTAGGTACTTGTATCCTTGTTTTGGGGAGTATTTGCCTGAGTCTGCATGGGCCCAAACTAACTGATCTGGTCTATCTCTTGGTTGGACATTTGATTGAGACAGCTCTGTGGTGAAGGCGATCCATTCCCCTCTCCATTGAGGGTTGAGGTTTAAGTTCAACCCTGTAAGCCAGGCTTGGCCCCAGATGGAGGAGTGGCCATGGTTCTCAACATAACTAAGATTATGAATGCATCTTGTATTGAGATGGTTGATGAGGCCCGGGGATAGGATGAAATCTTCGTTGCATCCTACCCAAGGATCCTTCCCTATTCGGACATGTTCTCCATTTCCTACCTGCCAGGATATGCCTTGTTCAATAACCTTAAAGCCATCTAATGTTTCTTTCCACACCACTGAGGCATTGCCTTTCTTTTTAGTTGGGCTTCTGATCCAATCTTCCAACGGCATTGGATCAATATATTTTCGTTTTACCACCATAGTCCAGAGGTTCTCCATTTTGATAAGCCTCCATCCCAACTTTGCTACTAGCGATGGTCCGAAGGCAGTGAAATATTTTATTCCCCATCTGCCTCAATTCTTTGGCCTTGCCACCTGTTAGTGCCTAAATCTACCTCAAGCTGAGAAAGGTAGGACTTAGGATAACATCAAACCACGCTTAACCTGGTAGCTATCCCTACCAAGTCGGGAGAGGGCTCTCTCCTTGTCAATCTCAGCAAAAAATGATCAATGAGGCGAGATGACTTGATGTGTAGACTGATTTAGGCTAGGTATGTGTTCAGAAGAGTTTAATTGAATTTGATGATGTTTTGTTGGCTCAAATGTGAAAGGCAGATTTGGGTCCAGGGAATGAGGCTTAGTTTTGCAGAGAGTTCTCTATGGGGAAAGGTGGGCAAATGGTTTGGTACTTCAAATTGAATGAGATGGAGAGATTTTTAGACTGGTGAGGAGTTGAAGAGGGCAAGAAAGTCTCAGGGATCCTCTTCAAACAGCTGAAAACATAAATAACTAAACAAACCCTAGGTAGAGCACTGCAATTTCAATGGATTCTACCTTTATCCTTGTTTGATTTAGTTAAAATGAAGCAAAGAGAGATGATGGAATACATAAAACATGTGCTGCAAACCCTAGTCTATTCCTTAGCCAAAATGCTGAAATGAATGTACAATGAAGCTCCAAGATTTCCCAAAGTCCAACCCCTACACTATTAAATTCATAAAATATATACATTTGCTCATCCTTGTACTAAGGGAATTGAGCTCAACCATTTTCTTCAAAATAGAATCAGTTACATTAAACTTGGGTCGAATTTTTGAAAATAGGTGTTGAAGATGAACTCGTATCTCCTAAACCATAGTACCTGTTACAAAATTGAAAGAGGTTCTCGTAGATAAGGTCATGTTGGAGAACAAACTCTCTCAAATGTGGGAAATTTGTTTCCAGTTGCTCGCAATCTATTCCACAAAATCATCTCTAAAACAGAAAATCATTAAAAATTTAAATCTGTGAAAATGAGCTGTAAAGATCTAGTCACATATCCCAATTCGTGAAACTTGTGAATAAACTGAAAGAGGTTTTTATTATATGCTTGTGTTTAACCAAAACCTTCTTGGGTTTTGAAAAATTACTTTCCATCTGTTGTAAAATGTCCCCGCACTAAAATGACTAAAACGGTAAAAAATATGGAAAATTTGCTTTGTTTTAATGTAAGCTCAAAATATCACTATATATCTCCCACATAGTAGCACCTGTGCATAAACTAAAGGAGGTTTTTATTATTTGGTATGTTATGAACAAAAACCTCTTTCACTTCTGAAAAATTCCTTACCATTATTTCACAAACTGATTTTTTACTAAACTTGTCATTGTGTGCAGCAACTAACCTCAAAACATGCATAACCAAGAATCACTCATTCATTTCGATGATATCTTCTAATCTGAGAGCCGGTTATGGGAGTGTGATATACCGTTGGAAATATTTTTCTGAGCTTCTTCTAATGGACACACTTGTGACGTGTTTTGTGCTGAACATCATGTGCAAAACATCTAACAAAACCAGACATAGTAAGAGCTCATGTTGATCCCTAGTGACAGGCTGTGAAGACTGAAACTAACACCACCTTTTCCTAGGCCACCCATGGGAGTACCGAGTCTTCCTTTGATCCTACCCATAAGAATTTGTTGCAGACTCTTCTGATTTTCTCGAGAATCCCTTTCGAGACCCAGGTTAATGCAGCCCAATAAACCGGTATAGCCGAAAGGACTAATTTAATAAGGGTCAATCTTCCAGCTCTAGATAGCCATTTGAAACTCCAATGGGTGATTCTTGATTCGATTTTCGCAATCAGCCAGTGCCAATCCTACTTCCTGTATGAACAAGGCTTTAGGAAGAACCCAAGGTATTTGAAGCAGCCTTGAAGCCTCCTGTCTTTGAAGGGCAAGTCCTATTTGATTTGGGTTACTTCATGCCTGTTGAATCCTTCCAGCAATAGCTGTGATTTATCTTTGTTAACTTGTAAGCCTGTTGCCTTTAAGAAGAGATTTAGTATCCTTTTTAATTCTTGAGTTTCAGACCTTCTTCCATTAGAGAATAATAGGATGTCATCCACGAACAGTAGGTGGGTTATTTTTAGGTTGACTGCCACTTCCATCCCTTGGATATTTCCTTTCCTTTGGGCATCAAGGAGCAGTTGACTGAGGCCTTTTGCTTCCAGAAGGAAGAGGAGGGGAGAGAGGGGGCATCCTTGTCGTAATCCTCTCTGACTTTGAAAAATTGAGAAGGTTGCTCCATTGATGAGGATTTCAAATCTTACACTGGTTAAACATCCCATTACCCAGTTTATGAAGTCAATATGAAACCTTAGATGTGTGAGGAGCATCTGAATGTACATCCAACTGACCCTGTCAAAAGCTTTGGATAGGTCTATTTTCACTATTGCTCCTTTGATTTTTTCTTGGATGATACTAGAATGGTTTCCTAGGCTACTCCAATGGCTTCATGGATCTGCCTCCCATTCAGAAAGCCGTACTGTTATCTTGACATGTGCTTGGATAAAATTGGTTTAACCCAGAGGGCTATCACCTTTGCTATGATTTTATAGATACATTTATAGAGGGAGATCAACCGGAAGTTCTCGAAAGAGGAAGAGTCTTATTTTTTCGGTATGAGGGATATGAAGGTTGAGTTGAAAGGGAAATAGATTACCCCTTTTCTTCTAGATTCTTCAACAACTTCAGTAAGATCTTGCCCTAATTGCTCAAAAAATGTTGGAACAGCTCCACTGTCCAAACTCTGGGCCTGGGATTTTATCCTTTGGCATTTCTTTTATGATTCCTTCCACCTCTCCCCTGGTGACTTCTCCCATTAGTTCCAGTGAGTCCTCTTCTTCCACATAACGAGGAAAAGTCTGGGTTGTTTGGGCTACTTTCGCCAAGGAAATTCCACCCTAGTCTAAGAATAAGTTTTGAAAGTGTCTTGTGCCCATCTGGGATAGTTCCTCGAAGGATTGGGCCTCTCTGCCTCCTTCTTCTTTTAGGTGCCATATGGTGTTGGTGTTCTTCCTTACTCTAGCATAGTTTTGAAAGAATTTGGTGTTTTCATCCCCTGCCTTTAGCCAAATGGCTCTGCTTTTCATTCGCCATTGTTCTTCTCTTGCTAAGAGAGTTTTATTCCTTTGGGATTCTTGTTGCATGATTTTTTCCCTTTTCTCATGAGTTTCATAGCCATCGACTTCAGGGATTTCAAGCCATTGGAGATTCCTTCCTATTTGGATAAGGTCTTCATCTTCTTTCAGATTCTTTTCCTTGGCCCAATTCACCGTGGCTTTTTTAAGGTGCTTTAGATTCTCCATGAAGGGGAAAGCTTTATCATCAGAGACTCTGGTCCTTGCAGGTCTCCAAGTGGACTTAAAGAGGGAGTTGAAGTACTCCTCTCGAAGCTAGGTGGGATTGACTTTGAAGGGGGCTGCCGGTTTTTTGGGGGGCTTGAATAATTCTAGCAAGACTGGCATATGGTATGAGATTCCCCCTTCACCCACCCACTGACTAAAGGCTGGGATCTTTGCTACTGCTTCCTCCTAGAGGAGGAAACGGCCCAGTATTTTTGCAACACGGCCATCCCCTATTGTCCTATCTCTCCAGGTAGGTCTTACCTTCAGCAAGTTAATGTCCAGCAGTTTGTTGTCTCTCATTATATTGGTGAAAAAATCTGATAGTTGGTCTTCTCTGGCCAAGGGGCCCTAGGTTTCGGAGGAGCCTATGGAGAAGTTTAAGTCTCCTCCAATGACCAAGTTAGGATTGTTCAGTAAGGATTTGGAGAGGAGGGTCTTCCAGAAGAGGGCTCTTCCCTGGCAGGGCCTGTAAATGTTTACTATCAATAGAGTGGTGCAGAGTTCTTGGGAGTAGATTTCCATCCCCATTACATGGTCCATCCCCCAGGAGTTTATGGCTTTAAATTTATCTTGCTTAAATGTCATGGCTAGGCCCCCAGAATGGCCTTTGGTGTCCAAGACCTGGATGATCCAACCTGACAGAATTTTTGACAGCGATTTTGAGACTTCTTCGCTTTCTCCCCAGGTTTCTTGAAGGAAGAGTATATCCAGATTATAGGTCTGGATTACTTCTTTTAAGGCCAACTTTTTAGGGTTGTTGGCTAAACCTCTGCAATTCCAAGCGAGAATGATCATTGATTGACCTCCGGAGGGGGATTTGCTGCTCTAAGCACCCCAGAAATGGACATTTTCTTGCCATCTGCAATGTCTAGCTTGGCTCTTAGCTGAGCCTTGGATAGTTTTGTTTTTCTCCCTCTTGTCTTTCTGTCTCCTGGCTGGGAGGATTGCATGTTGATTCCTCCCACTACCTCCAACACTCCCCATGGGGAAGGTTTTCTCTCTCGAGGCCTAAGGTTATCAGGATTGGATGCAGTGAGGGTTTCTTCTCTCTGAATGGTGGCATTGGTTAAGGCATATTCACGAATTAGATCTATGTTGGGAATGGAGGTGATTATACTCTCAACTTGCATATTTTCTGAGCTTAGAATAGGAGCAACAATGTTTTGTGGCCTCGACGGGCCAGGCACAGATTCAGCTATATTTAAAGAATTTACAGGAGAAATAGAAGGTGGTTTTAAGGCTAGACCCATACCCTCTTTTTCGATTGAGTGGCTTTCTTTGATGTCAGCTAGAGAGTCCTGGATCGTTGCATTCCCTTCGAGCTGGTTGGGTGACTGGTGCTCCTGAATGGGCTTCTACTGCTCTTCTGTATTTCCGTCTGGATCCTTCTGGGGTTGTTCTGTGTCCATCGACTCTTCCCCCTTGTTTCCTTCTGGTGGGTTGTTTTTTTTAATTTCCACTACTGATCCCCCTGTTTCGACCTTCTTTTTCTTTCCTCAACGTCTGAGAACCATCGGGCATTCTTTTGCCAAGTGTCCATAACTGTGACACATATGGCATCGAAATGGCAGGTGCTCATAGTCGAGTAGTTGTAGGTATTTGAACTCTTTGTATTGCAACTGGATTTCTTCTGCCAATTCTGCCCGAGGGGTGAGCCTTACCAAGATGCGAGCCATCCCCAGGTCTCTAGTTTGTAAAAAGGACATGTTTGTTTCCATGTATTTCCCTAGGTGGTTCCCGATAGACCTGAAGACTAATTCAACCCAGAGGAATGGTGGGAGCCCTGGCAAGCGGACCCAAACTGGTAACTCATCGACTCTTTCCCTTTGAGCGTCAAACAGAGGGTTCCATCATTTGAATAGGATCAGGTTCCTCCCAAATGCCCAATTTTTTCCCAATACCCAGTTCGCTGCTTCTCCTCAAATTTGACCATAAACCATCCCTTTGCGAGTGTCGAGACTTGAAAGGCTGAGTCTGGGGCTTCCTTCCAGTGATGGGAAGCCCACTCCTGAATGAAGTTAGCTGAGTGTTTTTCCCCTCTTTCCCTTCCAACCAGCATCAGGTCCGCGACTTCCATGGCTTCATCTATTGACACATTCATTCCCAGGATCAAGTTTGCAACCGATTCTTTTCTCTTCATTATTTTGGGCTTTTTCCTCTTCTCCCCCATCTGCCTCTGCCATGTCCCTACCTCCCTGCCTTGAGCAGTCGCTTCCACATCTATTGTTTCTACTTGGAGTGTTCTTGTTCTCCTTTCTTCCTGGGTGAGCCCTCTTCCTTCTATTAGTTTGCCTTCTACTTGTCCATCTTCACTTCTTTCCTCTGCCCCTCCAGGTGTTGCTTCCTCCCCTTACTTCAGACCCCCCTCTGTTGTCTTCCCCTCTTCCTCAACCCCATATGCTAGATTCAGAATCCCCGCAAACCCAGACCCCGAGCCCAAAATTTGTTGTTTTGCCTGTCTGCGGCTGATAGGATTTTGGTGTTTCATAGCCTAATATAGGCTCCAATGCAACTGTGCATTTCTTCCTTGTGTTGCTCCCGCTTCAAGCCTGGGTTATTTCCTTCGATGCTTCCAAGACCACAGCTTATCATGACGTCTTCTAACCCTCCAGAAAAGAATAGGCTAAGAGGATGGGGGTTTGTTTGACTTACTTGCGGGTTTTTTTGATGTCGTTGTTGCCGATTCTTCCTGAGTTTGCGTCTCCTTGATGAAAGGGAATTCTTTCCGACTATTTAGAAATGACGGACCTAGGGTGTCCTCTGACCATCCTAGGGTTCCCTTCTATTCCTAGGCCTCCTCCGAACCTCGGGTTTCCTTCCCATGTCTTCCATATGGATGAATATACAGTTCAATGTTTTGATATGTGACCTCCAAACCCCAAACCGACAGGATATCACCAAGTTCGGGGTCCAGATCAACAGTGTCATTCGGGTTGACCATCCTCTTACCGGCTGCTCCTTGGTAACTGTCCGCTGCACCCTGGTAAATTTTGGTCGTAAATATCGCCCCTATTCAAGCTTCCACTATTAGCGTGCTGCGGGTTGAGAGCGGCAGCGCTGCTAACCTTGCTGGTTAACCCTGTTTTGGTTCCCAAGTCCATTTCCTTAAGCCGCACATGGATTTTTATTTTTATTTTTTGTTTCGAGGTTGAGCTCATCCACCGTCCTCTTCCACCTGTCTCCTACCTCGTGCCCTACTCTGACGTCCTTTTTCGAGTTGCATCCATTTGTCTGCCTCCCGTACACACCCTTGTCCTTGTCCAGGCCCCGAGGCCTCCACCTGCAAGCCTTCCTGCCCCTACACCCACCTGCTTCCTTGCATCAAAACCCTATCGTCGCTCCCGAATTGGATTGTTTGTTACTTATTAATGTTTACGTTTTTCGTTCTTTCTTAATTTACTATAATATTATATATATATTAATATTATCTTAATTATTTTTATTTTTTTTATTTTTTTAATTATTATAAATTCTTATATTATTTATTCTTGAACTAGCCTTATGGGAATATTATTTGATCTTAATATCATTATTAATTATTATTTTTCATAAACTTCGTTGTATAATATAAAAAATAATAGTTTATAATAATTTTACCCTCTCTTTTGATGTGTTTAATTTTAGTCTCTAATTTTATTGTTATAGGATTGACTCAGTATTATTATTTATTGTTATTTTTTGGTCTTTCGTCCCTTTATTTGGTTGACTTAAGTTGTTTGTTCTTATTAATGTTTAAGTTTTAGATTTTCTAATTATATTATATTTTATCAAGCTGTCGTTTAATATATATATATAATATTATATTTAATATATATATATATTATATATTCTAAACAACCATTATAGGGATATTATTTGATCTTAATACTATATTAAAATATAATTTTCATCATTATTATTATAAATTACAATATTTTTATTCTTAAACAAGTCATTATAGGAATATTATTTGATCTTAATAACCATTATTAAAATATTATTTTTCATAAACTAGTCGTTATATGATCTTTTGGTCTCTACATCGCCCTCTATTTAAGCCTATGCCATGATCTGCATCTTCATATGGTCTTAATGATGAACCACACTAGCTAGTTCGAAACGCGTTGCCAAAATTTTTTCCTATGTGATTTCTACCGAAAAGACTCTTCTTAATGTAATATGGATCACAAAAGCCTAAATTCACAAAACATGTCATGTAAAATATAATTAGAATAGATAGAATAGATGACATTCATATTTGTATTCTCTCGCATCCTCCTTCAGTTAATTGGTTTCCTTAAAGGTTATATGTTTATTTTTCATCTAATAATAGTGTTCCGCAAAAGTCTTGTTTTAGAGTTTAGCAGTCATTGTTTTGAAGGCACCAGGCACATTGTTTATGCTTTACATTTTCTTTGAAATATAACACTTATTCTTTTTGGAGGAAACAAATTTCTCTTGAAATATAGCATTTGTTCTTTTTGCAGAGTTCTCTTGAAATATAGCATTTATTCCTTTTGCAAAAAAGAAATTATTCTTTGAAATATAAAGCTTATTCATTTTGTAGAAAAGAAAAACATATATCTCCACTTACTTTTTTTACCAATGTCAGTGTGTTTTTCTTTGAAATATAACGATTATTCTTTTTGGAGGAAAGAAAATTCTTTTGAAATATAGCATTTGTCATTTTTGAGAGTTCCCTTGAAATATAACATTTATTCCTTTTGCTAAAAAGAAAGTATTTTTTGAAATATAAATCTTATTCATTTTGTAGAAAAGAAAAACATATATCTCTGCGTAATTTTTATGTCGAAAGGCGTTTTCTTTGTGAGGTTAGGTTGGCAAACACTATTTTCCCTACCCAATCAGAGAACTTTATTTTCGCCCTTCACCCCAATTATATTTTGACATGTTCGCCAAATATATTTTTACACATTCGAGCAAGATTTGCAACGAGTTTCCATCCTTGATCAAAGAATCCATCGTCCTAATCATAGTTACCAAATTCGAATTCGAATTCGATTCGGATTCAAATTCGATACGATAAAAATTCGAATGGAAAATTTTCAATTCGAAAAAAATTCGATAGTGTAACATTTTTTAAATAATATATTTTTAAGATATTTTTAGCTATCTGCTTTCTAATTTATTTTGAATTTTATAAAATAAAATATCGTATATATGTTAATGAGATTAATAGTAATATGAATTGTTTCTCTCAGTAAGCTCCATCACAAATATCATAATAAAAATCAATTTAAGGGTATTTATCTATTAAATAATTGATAATTATTATTAAAATTTTATTTTAATTTTAATTTTGATTTACATGTGATTTTAATTTTAAATTCTCATTAAATCATGTAAAAAAATTCAAAACATAATAATCCACACATAAATTACTTACAGTGGCTATGAAATTTAACCATCTCCATAATACAGAAGTGAAAATATCATTTAACAATATCCTAAACCTTTGAATGCTATAATCAACCTACCTTACCTCAAAACAATCTACATCATCATATTCATATATATGCCACGCAATAAAGGTAATAACAGAGCGCACAAAATTTAACGATATTTAAATGTGAGGCATCCAAAACAATTCCTACACTTCGAATCGTACAGGCGAATTTTCGTATTTTTAACCGTGATTTGGCCGTATTTGGTAACTATGGTCCTAATACACATTTATGAACCCATCGTCTTGGATTACTCCTACGGATTCAGACCTGATGCCTGAGAGGATTTTTAAATACAACATGAAAGATCAAATAGAAAACATTGTGTGTTATAGAAGATTAGTCACTTGTCATATGCAGGATGTGACAACACTGATGCCGATGATGATTCCCGCGATAGTGTTGGAAGAAATAGCTAAGTAGGTATGTCTTGCACTGTGGGGAAGAAGATCTGATGGACGACCAGTGTTCACACAAGATAAGCCATTCCAAACATTTTGAAGCTTTCACTACCATGGCCCTGATTCACACTTGAAGAAAGCGAATTTGAATCTGGATTTTCCACGGGATGGTTGTTGTTGGGCCTGTGTCGTGGTCACTATGCATTCTTTTAGGGTTTCTAGGATTGCTCCTTGGGAAATATATTTTAGCATTAAAGTTCGACAACTTTTCTCATGTTCTGAATTGTTAAGGATTGAATTGTCTCTGGTAGGTCATGATGTCACTTGCTATCATTCTTAAGTAGAATGTCCTAGACTATGGGGAAGAAGACCCGATGGACGACCAATGTTCAAACAAGATACACCATTCCATACATTTTGAAGTTTTCAGTACCGTGGGCTCAATTCACACTTGAAGAAAGAAAATTTGAATTTGTCTTTTGCACGGGATGGTCATTGTTGGGTCTGTAACCTGGTCACTGTGCATTCTTTTAGGGTTTCTAGGGTTTCTCCCTGGGAAATATCTTTTAGTATTAAAATTCGACAACTTTTCTCATGTTCTCAATTGCCAAGGATTGAATTGTCTTTGGTAGGTCGTGATGTCTCACTTGATATCATTCTTAAGTGGAATAAATTTGTTCTAAATTATCTTGCTAAGAGAGCTTTCCATGAAATTCTTGATTGTTTTTTACAGTTTTGTTTGATTAAAGCCAAGGATATAGTGATGCTTCACTTGCAATAACTCATAAGCTTCACAAAATTATTTTAAATCATGTCGTGAAAGAATGAGCTTCCATCAATATCTTCACGATCGTCTACAGTTACATTTTTTAAATCTCGAAGGATTTAGTTCTGTTGTGAAAAATATCCTCTTAGTCTTCGAAATTTAAATGGCCAAATTGTTTCTTACATTTTGATGTTTAACTCACTTAAAATTGTTGGAAATTGTAACTCCTACTTGTCTTAGTTGTGATTCTTACTAAGTTAAGAGGTCTGTTCCTAGTAGTTAGGATCTATTTCCTACATTGGTGTGTGGTTGAGATATTCTCTCAACCAACATATTGTGTGTCCAAGATAGCGTACTTATCTTGAGACAACACTTCTTGTGTATATGTAATTGCATCTAATTAATAATTAAAATCTGGATTCTCATATTTTATCATGGTGTTAGAGCCCTAAGGGCATGGCCCCTCGTGGGCCTGGCCCGTGCTGGGATGAGGAAGCTTGGCCCATCTTGGGCTAAGAGAAATAACAAGTTTGGTTATTGTTTGTTTCTCAATTTATGTTTGATTTGTTTGTCCATTTTTTATTCCTGCTATGTGGAAGGAGAGATGCCTCGAGTTGGAGAAAACACAAGGTGTGGCTGCTGGGAGCATCGTGTTGTCTATCGAATCTTGGTTGTACTTGATAGATGGTGGACGCTGAGCATGCCTTGATGAGCCATCTGCACACGCTGAGTGATGCATCTTGTAGGAGGATGCAACAGCTCCACGAACAGATCCCGCAGTCTCTGTTGCCCTCGTCTGATCTCTACAAATCAGGTTAACCGTATCGGGTTAGGCATTTGTGTGGAGAGTCGACCTGCCACGAGCTGATCATGGAAGTGCAGAGAAGCGGTATAGTGGAGCCAACGGAAAGGGCGCTACTCTGAGTCGACGTGGACTGAGTTGGTCCATCAACTGCGTAGTGGTCATGGAGGGCTGCCAGAGGTGGGATCCAACCTATGGAGACCTATGGAAGTCGAGATCGGCATAATCATAGGCAGATCGAAAGAGATGGGATTGCTTGGAAGGAAATTATCCTAACTTGGACTACAAATGTTACAGGTATATCAGCCACAACCTGAAACATAATCCCCTAGCAACTCCCATACCTTCGAAATCTCTCAATCTCATAGTCTGGTGCACCGCTGATGATGGCACCGCACATGACAGAGCACTCCAAAAGCACTCCTGGGTATTAGCAACAACACATATGGAAAAGACAAGTTGGGGTATCAGCAACAGGAAAGAGAGTTACAGCGACTCTCATTTTCAAAGAAAGTGGGATCAGTTTGGAATGGAGCAAGATGTCGAGAGCGCGAAAGTCGAATCAGTTTGGAATGGAGCCACAACTGGAGTGTCATTATCGTATATTTTGGATTTTTTTTAATATAAGTATGACAAATAAGATCAAATTGCTTGGATTGTTTAGATCCTGTGACTACCGAGCAGTTGAGTCGGCAGTGCAGCATAGTCGAGTCGACAGCGTTGGTAAGTGTTGAGGCGGGTCTGCGTGTTGATGGATCTGCTGGTGTGTGGATCTTGCATGTCGATGGATCTTGCAGTGATGTATTTTGTTTGTCCATGTGCAGGTGATATTTGTTTGTGAATTAAATCTTGACATAGATTTCCTTTATGTAATTCATTGAGACTATAGAATCTCTGATTTTCCATTTAATTTGTCGCTCTACCAGTTGTAACTTTCATCATGATGGGTTTCCATGAATGCCATGGCTTCTCTGCTATATGGGCCATGCTTTGATGACTAAGCAAGAAAAATGAGTGGACGTGTTGTTTCTTGGATAAGTGGTTTTTTCGTGGACCCACTGCAAAGAATGCCATTTGGTTACTCACCAGCAGATCCTCGAACCCCTTTTAATTCTAAGTTTGGTGTGGGAGGAGCTTTTGAGGTGTCCCACTCTGGAGGACGGGATCGACAGAGAGGAGGCCAATCTAGAGTTTTACTTGCAAAAACAGCTCTAATGAATCTTCTTCAAAGTAGCTTGCATCTGTATTTTCTACATATGCTGAAGGTCAGATAATAACAATCGAGGACCTGTTGAATTGTGTATCTCCTATCCTTTGTGTGGAATTGTTTCCTTGACACTCTGCTCTTGCATTTGGGAATTTGCTTAGAATTCTAGAGAAGGGTCCTATAGAATATCAGCAAGTAATTTTTCTTATGTTGAAAACCCTCGTCAATTGTGGAGGAAACGCATTTCCTTGGCGTGATGAAAGGTTGTGGGGGGAATTTGCTACAGAGATCAGAGAGATCTGGATAGTGTCTTGCTCACGCAACCGGAGGTCTACCGCCCTCTTCTTTCTGTTCTGCCCTATGGATGGGCCATTGCTATTACAAGACAACCCATGGTTTCAGAAGTAATTTATGAGAACTGAAGGATTAAAGATGAAAACTCATTCTACAGGTGTGAAGATGGAGAAACCAACTTTTTCCACAATGTTGCATACTAGTGTATGTGTTCTTGAATCCTTTTTGAGTTTTACAAGTGAAACATGTTGAGCCTGATCAACTCAGCATGTAAATGCAATTGGTTAGAATTGATCACTCTAGCAATTGCAAATTGAAGTTGGAAAGATTCAAGTAAGGCACTAAGTATGACTCTAGAAAAAGTTGGTTGATGCAACAATAGATAGACAAACAAAGTAAAATATTGTGTGTTGAAATAAAGTAGACTCATAGTATATGTCACATACATTTGTAAGCAAGTCTAGGATTTTTTATAGTGGTCTTTGTAAACTGTGTACCTGGTAACTCCAGAGTTGGAGTGTCAAATGTAAGCCTTGTAAGGCATATGTATCCCCATACAGTTTGTGGTAATCTAAAAACCACTTTGTATTTGCAGTGTCAGTTTGTGGTAAGCCAGAAACCACATGTAACAGTGAAGTGGGACAGAGATTCCTGATGGCATGGTTTAGGGTTAGCCGAGAAAACCCTTGGCCTCATTGAGTCAGGTCTTTGGTGAGCCTTAGTGGCTGGAGTGCCCTAGTGGTAGGTTTGTAGTCCAGAGTGGCTGGAGTGCCCTAGTGTCAGATTTGTGGCTCATAGCGGCTGAGGTGAGCCTTCGTGGTTATGTTTAGCCTTAGTGGCTAAGAGCCCTTGGAGGCATGGTTGAGGGTGATCCGATAAAACCCATAGCATGGTTACGGGTAATCTGATAAAGCCCATGATGATTTTGGAGGGGGATTTACAGGTACATGTACAGGTGTGCATTTATAATGGTTGGAAGAACCATGTATGCGAAGGACATCCTACAAGACTGGTGGTTGCAGCAGTTGGCACCCATGCATTCCAATAGATGGATGTTCCGTTATATGGACATCAACATATTATTTTTATCTTTGACCACAACTAGATTTTGCAGATTGATATTCAGACAAGTAGTCATTAAGGGGGAGTGTTGGAAAATGTAACTCCTACTTGTCTTAGTTGTGATTCTTACTAAGTTAAGGAGTTTGTTTCTAGTAATTAGGATCTATTTCCTACATTGATGTGTGGTTGAGATATTCTCTCAACCAACAGATTGTGTGTCCAAGATAGTGTACCTATCTTAAGACAACACTTCTTGTATATATGTAATTGCATCTGATTAATAATTAAAATCTGGATTCTCATATTTTATCAAAAATTTCGATTAAAATCATGAATTCGTGTCTTGCCTTTCCCAACAGCTTTAAAAAAATTCTCCTTCACGGAAGTTGAGTGCTACAACTATTTTTTCCTTTGTTGGTTTTGAATGATGCGAATTTTGTGGTGTTTCCTTGTGTTGAGGCATGTAGGATTTTTCTGGAAATTAAATTGGTGAATATTCTCATTGTCATTCTTCAATGATGTTTAGTATAGAGACTCGGGGATTGTATGCGTGTAGGTTTTTGCGTCTTTTGAAAACATCGTTT
This sequence comes from Pinus taeda, assembly GCA_000404065.3. Lineage (NCBI taxonomy): Eukaryota > Viridiplantae > Streptophyta > Pinopsida > Pinales > Pinaceae > Pinus > Pinus taeda. Next base: position 219,412 of record APFE031047703.1, on the reverse strand, counting down.
GATCTTATCATCCCTGGAATTCTTTCTCATCTTGTTTTTTGAATGGGTTGTAATTTTACTTAACCCATCTTACTTGTTTTTGGACGCAGACATATAAAATTTCATTGAGTCAGAGAAAATCAATCAGATTTTCTTGCTCAAAAATACCTTAATAGATTCCATATGTCATTGCGTGTTTGGTAGGGTATCGGAATAAGACCTCAACACATCCAATGCAACCTATGTGTCAGGGAACCTTTGGACAAAACCCTCGAGAGACCAATAAGAAAACAGAGTGTAAAACTGTGGAATAAGGTTTTGACCTTTATAGGTTGTGTTGCCTATCTTTGTGGGTGATAATATCATGGGAGGAGCTTCCATGTCTTGCTCCTAAAAAATTAACAACACACACTTTCTTTGCAACCTCTTGGTTGTCTTGCTATTTTTTTTCTGTTACCAAGTGTTTCCCTTGTTTTCGTCATTTGGTTTCTGAACTTCTTCACCAATGATTCGCACACATGATGGCTAAGTTACAGGGATTCGAATACGAATACGGATCCAGATCGGTTTGATTTTTGAAAAGCTAGGATTCGGATAGGCAAGGAAACAAAGTACGATTAATATAAATATATTTGTATAATAAAAATTTTGATATCAATGTCTAAATTTATTGTGATCACTACCTACCAACAACAATAGAGTTTATATTATTATTATTATTATTATCATCCAATTTTAAAGTCACAACCAAGTCAAACATCAAATTATTGTATGAGACTCTTTTCTTTGTTTGTGGGACAAGGGACCCACCTCCATGTAGCAATTTGACTACTAAGTCGACAAAGGCATACATACTCTATCCCCTCTAATTTTGACCTTGTGACCTCATAAGAGGAAACACATACTCTTGATTATTAAACACACTCAAGCTGAATTATATAGATGAATTTTATAAAAAAGAACATACAGTACTTCATAATTAAAGTAGCATTAATTATTTTATAAAAAGTTAAATTATAAACTATAATATATTACAAAACTATTTAAATAATAAATAATAATAATTTCATACACATATTACTTTATTACTTTATATGAATTTAAATAATAAACGTATATATATAAAAAGTTTATATAAAATATAATCTTCAAATTTTAAAACGTGTACCTAATAAATTTGATATATTTTAAATAATTTTTTTTTTAAATTTTTTAATTATATATGTACAATGGAATTAACCATTTTTTATATTTTGAATAATTAATTATTTTTTTTTTAAATTGCTTATAAATTATAAACATTTCTAAAAACTAATATAAATAAAGTAATAACATTTTAAATTAAATATGGCCCATGGCCATAAAAGTATAATTTAAATTAATATAAATAAAAACCGAACATATTTATAGTTAAATTATAATATTATAAACATATCTAAAATAATTATAAATATAGTATAACATATCTAAAATATAACCCATGTAACTTTAAGTGTTATTTATAAACATTTCTAAAACTAATGTGAATAACAAACAGATTTTATAAAGTTATAATTAAATTTATGTAGATTAAAATATAACTATTTATATAATTAAATTAATATTATAACATATCCAAAATATAACATGAGAGTTTGCATATCCCAGGCTGATAAATAAAAAACCCAGTAGCTGCGTCATACTACCAAGCCCGTAGATAACAAAACCAATGATATTAATACCAATAGCATCATTCTCGCCGTCTTATTCTCTGCACGTGCACCTATCGTCTGAGCTTCCAGCGAGCAGCTATTCCCGTTAGAGTTTTACTGTTAAAAAACTGTTTTCTAGCGTATCCAAGTGAATCCGGATCGGAATCAATTTCTGATCCGGGGATCCGCGAATCCATTTCCCAGGGTGGACGGATCCGGTAACATGTCATTCTCTGTTTCTAAACTTTGGAAATCCTTTCAGAATGGTTGCTTTTAATCAATTGTCTGATCAGTCTGCAAAGTTTAATCAGATATTGAACACCTTTGAGATTTCCTTAACCAGAAGATTAAAGCAACTCGAGCCAAATATTCTGAAGGACACGATAAATTTGTCGTGGGTGCAACAAGCCATGGGGGTTTTATCTACTACACACGCGACCTCAAGTCCCTTATAACAGATCTCCAGTTTCCTACAGAATGGGATGAGAAATGGATGGATGAATATATGGATGACACTGTAAAGCTTTTAGACATTTGCCTTGCATTAAATGTTGAAATTTCAAAGCTTGAATATTTCCAGCTTCTTGTTCATTATGCTTTGACTTTGCTGCACTTTTCAGATGGCCTTTGGTCTAATGACAAGTTCTTTTGTGTCAAAGGTTCTCTCCAAGAGTTGAAGGGAAAAATGGATCCCAATGGGGAAAATGGTGGAAACACCCAAAGGAATAGTAGGATTGAAAATTGCATTGTGATATTATAGAATATGAGCAAAAGCCTTCAGTTTGGGAAGGTAAATTCATCGTCAAAGGGTAGTGTTCTCTTGAGAGCGATGTATGGAGTGAAGGAAATAACCATATTTATCTGTAGTGTGGTGCCTTCTTCTCTCGCTGGGCACTCTGGCCCATTGATTGAATTGCATATTCTTGATCAGTTTTTGTGGTCCACAACATTCATGAGTTTGCAGCGAGGGATTAATGGTGAAATCAAGAGATGTTTTGCCAACGACCGAGATCGAATTTTGGAAGAGCTAGAATTGTTGAATGTATCCATTGAAAATGTTCATCCTATAGTTGAGAAATTATCTCCTACTGACATTGTCGATGGAACAGAGAAAGTGGAACAAATCAAAATTGCTATACAGGAATCACAACGAAGTGTACAATTGCTTGCCCAGGGGTTAGATCCTCTCTCTAAACAGGTTAATGACTTCTTCCATTTTATTTTGAGTGGAAGGGATGCATTGCTTGATAGGCTCAGGTTATCCACAGTCCAAGGCACACCCATCAGAGATGGTCAATCATGAATATATCAGTAAAGCTAACCAGCATGAAATGTTTAGTTTTTACTTTTTATATTGTTGGAGAAAACTCCAATATCCTTTACTAATGGAAGAAATCATGCTAGAAAGTCGTTGCATGACTGGTGGGGATTATATGAATATCTGGTCTATTAGTCATATTATATGTATGGCTCTCGTAACCGTACCAGTGCATATAAAAGCCATATTTAAGTCAGTTTATTGGAAAGGAATTTATTGGCATGATGTCTGTAAGGTGAATGATATATCCCGTTTATGCCAAGTTACATGGAAACTGAATCTCATCCTCCATGTGCTCAAACATCTAGCTTTCTACTGTAGAATAACATATTTCAATATAATTCTAATATATGTTACCACCATTGAGTTCTCTCTGTTTTTATTTCAACACTTACATGTTAAGCCTCTATGTATGTGTGTGTGCGGGTGAATGTTGTGAAGGAGAAATACAGTTTCTCCCTATGGGTTTGTATTAGAATGAATAACTATTGTGATTAAATGTTATTGTGTACACTCAATTCAAGCACGATGGAACTCATTGGATTAGACCCTAACCTTATATATCATTAATTAAAAGGGTTGAATTCTTGTAGTTCCCATTTGCTTGAGACAGAAGTTAAGTAATGCAAAGGTGATTTTGCAAGATGAAGTGATTCTAAAATGTACGTTAGATCAATTTTCTCTTGTAGATTTAAATACATTGGAACAGACAAGGTTTTAATCAGCATAAATTCAACTTAATTATGAATTATGGAATCACTAAACAGTCGGCATTAACACAGATGGCTAGAGTGTGATTAAGACAAATGGCCTTCTGTGGCACTGCCATGTGGAATTCTTGTGCAACTTTCTTTCAAGAGAAGAATGAGGAAACACAAGGTATGAGATTACTTCTTTTAAAGGGCAGGTGCAATTTTGAAATAGTATTTTTGCAGTTTTTGTTTCTATGTTCATTGTTTTCAGTCAGGTTCCTGGGAATTGGGGTGCAAGTTTGAATGCATATATGTAGAGCTGGTTGATTTTTACTTTGTCTAGTACCTTTTTAATAGATTTTCCGGTTGGTTTGAAATTCTATGAAATTTAAGATAAGCCTCACCCTATTCTCTTTGGAGTGTAAAGTTGCTTGTCAAGTACGCAAGAATATGAATTAATGCACTAAATCAATGCCACAGATCCTTTCCCTTTGAGAATCTATTATATGTGAGGTTGGGCGGTTTACATAGTTTAATATCTTTGACCATTTTTCTATGTTTTCCGTTCTCCCATTTTCAAAGAATCATTTCTATGTTTTTGGTATCACTGCACGGTTCTTAAGGAATAATGTTTTGATATGTAAAGCTTAAAATTCTTATAAAAGTTGAAAGTCATTAGGACTTTGATATGTTATTTGTGGGAATAAAATTGAGGAAAGAAGGATTGTAATTTTTTTCACAACCATCTCATTTGAATTTAATTAAAAAATTAAAAACCAAGACGCTTATTTTATTTGTGTCTTGTTCACATTCACATTGTTTGACATTTGCTGGACTTTTCAGCTGACATTTTGTTTATGACCATCTTTTCCGTGCCAAAGATGTTTTGTTCATTATGTTTGATATTTGTTGTACTTTTCATATGGCATCTGGTTTTTTATCATCTTTTCCATTCCAAAAATATTTTCAAAGAATGGATGGGAAAAATGGATAAGGGAAATGGTATAAACTCCTTAAGGAATAGCAAGATTGAAAATTGCAAGCCTTCAGTTTAGGAAGGTAAAATAATTGGCTAAGGGTTTGGGTTTCTTGAGAGCTATGTATAGAGTGAAGGTAACAATTGTATTTCTATGTAGAGTGATGACTTCTGTCATTACTGTCTACCCTGGCTTATTCATTGAACTGCACGTTCCTGATCAATATCATGGTCCACACTGCACAGTATTCACATGTTTGCAGCAGGGGATTAAAGGTGAAATCAAGAGATGTTTTGTCAATGGTTGTGTTTGAATTGTGAAAGCCTTAGAAATGTTGAATACAACCAATGAAAATGTGTATTCTATAGTGGAGAATATCCGGTGGGACAGAAAGAATGAAATCCATGGAAGACCAAAGTAGGTAAATGGGACTTTCAGTTGCATTCAACAAAATTGAAAAGATACACACTAAAACAAAGTGCCTAATAAAGATAGCCAGAGGGAAAAGGCCCAAAGCTGGGTAAATCTACACTGTAATATGCAAGTAAATGTACAAATTTTTCCTTCCAGGAAATATGAAGACCAAAAGTGGAATCTGAGACGAGATAGACACTATGACATCCTTTTAACAGTGATTGTAAGCAGAAAGAGAAGGATCTACCACTCTAAAAGGACCAACACATGATTTTATAATAGCCATCGGAGAATGCCCATCTGCGAGGGCTTGCAAAACTTTAATTTCAAATCTGAGAGTCTCTCACAGGAAGAACGCAATTCATGTTTGTACTGAATTTATATTTCCTGTTTGTACTGAGTTGTATAGACGTTGTGGTATGTTAGGCATGCCATGTGCCATATACTCACGAATATAGCTATTATATGTAAGTTTAGCATATTTCAATATAATTTCCAATGTCACCCTTTAATTCTCTATGCCTTTGTTGCAGCACTTGCACATTGAGCGGATATAATGTCGGCAGCTGTTATTAAGGAGCAGCAAGGTTTCTCTTGATGGGTTTATTTTGGAATTAATAACTATATGCGCATGCTCAGTCTAGTCCAGGCAAGATGGGACTAATTGGATCAGACCCTCTAATCTGACATCAGAGAAGGAAGGGATTAATGGGTTAAACTCTTGCTGGTCCAATTTGTTTGCCAAGGTAAGTTAACTAACCCAAATTGAACAGGAAAGAGCAAAGAGCTTCATGGAGATTGATCTTTATTATCACATTATGGTGCACCTGGAGCTGGAGAAACAATAAAATCTTCAATGGAGCAAAGGAGCCCCTCTCGGATATTTTGCATCACATTGTCCTCATATATAACTCCATCCCCAAAAGGCCTTCGATTCTGAAAAAAGCCAACAGTGGTGGACTATCAGACTCCCTCCTCAAATAACCGAAGGCCTTCTTTGACGGCGCTGCCCAGAAAAATACTTGCAGTTGTGGGGTGGTCATTTTTATGGACGACAATTTTCATTACTACCTGTCCTGGAATGCAGGTAGGGGCACAAACAGCTTGGCGGGGGCAAAAGCTCTAGCAAGTCTTTTCACTTTTTGTTCTTTCTTTGACATCCATTTCATCTCAATCTTCGGGGACTCAAAATCTATGGTCGATCATGTCAATGGCTTAAGCCACATCCTTTGCCCTCACCTCGCATGCTGGTTGGATAGAATTATGTACTATTGGGATCAGATGGCAGGGAGCACCTTTCAGCATGTCTACGGAGACAAAAACCAGATAGCAGATAGCTTGTCAAAGGAGGGCCTCCTCCTCAGATCAGGTACTTGGTCCTTGATGGTATATGCTGGCTGCCAGTCCTTCTCCATTCAGGATTTCTGCATTCCGGGCTTTTGATTCTCCTTTCATCTGTCTATATGATCTATATCTGGCTTCTCCTTTTTTTTTATTTATTTTTTATTTTTTTTATTTTGATTATAACCTTCTTGTATATGTCCGATTATGTTTTGATTTCGCCCATATTGTTTTTGGGCGTTGGTATCCCACGCATGTGTGCATCTCTGAGTTTCTTTTTGGCTATCTGCTCAAAAGTCCTCTCTATTTTTTGACTGCCGCCTCTCTATATGCAAAATATGTACAATCTGGAACTGTCTTTTGTATTAATACAACACTATACAGCTTTTTCTTCTGCAAAAAAACTAACCCAAATTGAACAAAGATAAACTGTGATTATGGAGATGCAGGTGATTCCCAAATCCTATGCCTATTCAATTCTCTCTTCCGATGCAAATAGCTAGGTAACATGAAAACAGAGAATTGATTATGGAGATGCAGTTGATTCCCAAATCTTATGCCTATTCAATTCTCTCTTCTGATGCAAATAGCTAGGTAACATGAAAACAGAGAATTTTAGATTTCAGATTTTTGAAAAGCTTGAAGCAAACTAATTATCAGATTATATTTCTTTTTAATCTTCATTTTGAGTGTTTAGTTTTAAAACTTCTAAATATTTTTGAGTTAAATTCGTGTTTTATCTGAAAGAGGGTGAGACACTTAAGATTATAGTGGTAATCATAGAATTAATATAAACTTGATTAACTTGATTTAATTATTTATTTTTTTAAAATATAATAAAAAATAAGTTATAATAAAAAAAATATTTTTAAATATATCTATTTTATGAGTGCTTAACTTAATAGTATATATTTATAATAATTATTGAGTTTATAGGCTTATTTTGTAAGTTTGTCTGGTCCATGCTTCTTTCAAATAAAATTAAAAACTATGTCTAAAAAATTGTCCGTTATAATAAAGGAAAAATGAATATGCTATAAAGTAAGTAGAAGTAAAAAAAATTATATGAGTAAAATTATACTTTTCAAAAACATTTTGACAATAAATTTAAATAAATTATTTGAAGATCTATGTTAAGTAACTTATTTCTATATCAACTCCATATATATCTATATATAGAAAAAAAATTGTTAAAATAACACATTGTATTTTACACCAGAAGAAGTTTGGATATGGAGGAATTTGATCCCTCTCGACTCATATGAAGATGGATCTATGCTAAAAAGATACTATAAAATATATAAAAGTGACGATGATATAGAACAAAATATACTTTAATTTTTTTTAATGATAAATTAGGCCTCTTTAATATGTTTAATAAATATAGAGCAGTTTTTATTTACATTTTTATTGTTTTCGCTCAAATTCTTTGTAATCATGGTGCATGTTGAAGGCTTATGTTTATTAGTTAATTTGATATTAATAGATTTTTAATATAGGGTGAATTTTATGTTTATTAGTTAATTCAATTTAATAGATTTCTATTATGTTTTTTTTTTTTTTTTTTTCAAAATTCAAGTTAATCAATGTCTAATTATATAATTATTTTGTTTTTAATTTATTTGATAAAACAGGTTCTAAATTTTAGCCAAGAAAAACATAAAAAGCATACAAGTTATTTTCAAACTCTACAGGACCTTAAAACAATTATTCAAATTTCTCAATGATCATTAGATTCATTTAATTTATTTAATAAAATGGGGATCATATTTCTAAATTTTAGCCAAGAAAAACATTAAAGTCATACAAGTTCGATTCAAACTCTATAGGACCTTAAAACAATTATTCAAATTTCTCAATGATCATTTAGATTCATTGGTGGGCTCGGATTTATAAAATTCCATGTTGTTGTGGATATTTTTATATTGGCCAAATTGGTAGTCCGTTAAGCTGGAAAAACACATATTTCCCAATGATCATTTGGGTCCATTGGTGGGCCTTGGGGTTTATTAAATTCCATGCTTTGTGGATATTTTTATATTGGCAAAAATGGTAGATCCATTTAAGCTCGGGTGAAGCTGAAAAAAACACATCCAATACATATCATTTTGAAAATCAGTGTTTGTTGAACATTCTTATAAATCCAACCACCTCATATTCTTTGGCCAAGCTAAAACCCTTGCCCCTGTTCCCTTCCATTCCACCTAGATCATCCACTAAGCCCTCAAAATCTGGATAACTTTAGTCATAAAGATGGATACAAGTTAAGCCATCTTGGAAGTCTCTCATTCAAATGCTTAATCTTTAATTTTTAACAGCAAAACCTCCCTCTTATTAATTTCTCAAATTAATTTCCTCTTCCCCTCCTTTCCATAATTTATTTCATGTCATTTTAAAAAAACCCAAAGAAATTGAACTTTTATGTTATGTACCATGTGTTTGCAAGGATTGTCATTATTATGAGACATTTATGTCACTGTAACTTTCTTCTTACATTTAACCTCCTCTTATTTTTTTAGAATGATATATAAAAACTCAATTTTGATTGTTTTTCATTGTCTCGATATTTGGCTTTATTATTGTCTTCCACATTCCCCTGCTTCCGCGTTCCTTTGCACCTTTTGGTGCAATTGCTAGTTTTTACCAATGTCAATGTGCTAATTTAGAGCTTCTTATCATTAAATGAAATGGTGGATAATTTTTTTAGGGTTTTTACCAATGTCAATGTGCTAATTTAAAGCTTCTTATCATTAAATGGTGGATAATTTTTTTAGTTTGATGGGTGTGTATATTAGTGTGTTACATTAGTTTTTACCAATGTCAATGTGCTAATTTAGAGCTTCTTATCATTAAATGAAATGGTGGATAATTTTTTTAGGGTTTTTACCAATGTCAATGTGCTAATTTAGAGCTTCTTATCATTAAATGCAATGGTGGATAATTTTTTTAGTTTGATGGGTGTGTATATTAGTGTGTTACATTTAGCAATTGCTAGTTTTTACCAATGTCACTGTGCTAATTTAGAGCATCCTATCATTAAATGCAATGGTGGATAAGTTTTTTAGTTTGATGGATGTATATATTGGTGTGTTATGTTTACTTTGGTTAATGTGTGATATATCTACTAGTTGTGTGAGATAAATTAGTGTGGTAATCATCTGTAACTTTTACTATAAAACGTTATATACATTCTTGTAAAATATGAATGTATGATTCCTCCTTTTGCAATATGTAGTTTGAAGTTCTCATTATTGCCAAAAGTATTGGTTTCTGAAAGAGGTTAACCTTGGTAATCTTTATATGCATTCTTGGAAAATGAGACTTTATGATTTATTTGCGTTATATAGTTTAATATTTTTTCTTTTTGTTAAAAATATTAGTGTAATCTTTTATATTTTTTACCAATAACTAATTTTGGAATGAGTTTAAATCATTTATTATTATTTTAAAGTTACACTCTACATAACACCAAATCTTAGTGTGTGAGCTTCCACACGAAGTAATTTTGTTGTAGGTTGGAAAGATATACTTTGATTTTGTTTATGCAACATGCAATGGTAATAATAAGAATATATAGTTCAAATAGTACAAATTTTGGTAATTATGGCCAATCACTTATGGACACCGTACTCTGGTATCCTTGGTATCCTTCCTTCACGGTGATGTTATTCGAATATTAAATTGACTTAATTTTACTAAGGTTGAGATTCAATGACATCGTCTTCTTTCATGCTTTTAAAGTAATATAACTAATACAACCACATTAAAAATATTAATGTGGTTGATATAGCTGAAGGCTTTATAAATATAACAAAAAAACTATTTCAACTTGAAGAATGTGTACACATTTACCTGATCAACCATGTATAAAAAGGTTATGGGTCAACTTTAACTTGAAGAAAAAAAAATCACATCTTATTGTAAAATGGACCATTTTGCTAAATAAAATTTTCTTCTATATTAATTTCCACATCTAATTAGAATATGAACTTATTAGAATTGGCATAATCTCAAATCCCTAGGAAATTGGTGGGTCGGGCACGAATCTAATTTAATTTGGAGTTGTCTATAATGCGACTTTTTGGAGATTCCGGTGACGGTATCCGGCGGAAGAAATGAGGTTAAATCTTGATTTTTAGCAGTTAAAATGGTTTTTTAACTGCATATTTGGATTCAGCGCCCTGAAAAACCCCTGGGAGCCATTGATTGTGCAGAAACTAGCTATCAAACATGAGATTCCAATGAATTGCTGCCGGATTTTGACCGGAAAAATCCGTCGGAAAGGCTTTCAAAAAGTCGCGTTATAGACTACTGCATTTAATTTGAGAAAAAAAAGGTATTACACATATTATTGTAAAATGGACCATTTTGTTAAATAAAATTTGCTTATATATTAATTTCCCCACCTAATTAGAATATGAACTTATTAGAATTGGAATAATCTCAAATCCCTAGGAAATAGGTTGGCAAGGAGACATGTGGCACCAATCTAATTTTTTAAATTTATTAAAAGTCAATGCAATCTAACAAATTCTATAACACACTACAACCATTGATAAGCATTAAGACTAAGCATATGCTGAGCATATTCCCTTGAAAATCAATCTAGGCTGTTAATTAAAAAAATAAAAATAAAAAACAAATCCTCATCCACCTTAAGTTGAAATAAGCAAATATTACCATATTATTAGGTAGTTGAAATTGTGTGTAATTTATTACATATTGGAAATTGTGTCTTACATTTTTAAAAACTGAAATAACAATTATGTTGGATTTCTTATATATATATTATATATATATATATTATATATATATTATATATATATATATATATATATAATATATATATATATATATATATATATATATATATATATATTCCCATCGAATATTTTGCATGTAAAGCTATGGTATTGATGAAATATTCTCAGAGTACATAAAGAGATTAATTTTAGTTGGTTGGGGTAAATAAGAAAACTAATTTGGAAGTAAGATAAATGGATTTGAAATTAAAAAGATAATTCAAGTTCTATTGGGGTCAACAATATATGAGCCAAAAGAAAAGACTGATTGTTTTCTATCAGGGCTAAGAATCTATGACAATGATGCCAATAAGTAAGTTATTGAGAAGAGGAAATGGAATTGAATCCCCATGTTTTGATCATTTAATGGTTTCATAATGGTATCAAATAATTTTAAAATTGTAGAATTTTATGTTTAAAATATAGGGTATTGTTGCAAAGAAAGATTCTTCAAATGAATGGATCAAATGTTAATATATGAAGTTTATGTTACATGGAATGGATGTTTTGGGATATGCTGAGTTCTTCTTCATTTTTGGAAGACTTATAATTTATGTGATGATTAATGTTTTTAGTTTTCATATATTATGAAATGTCAAAAACATGATACAAAGTCTATATAGGGTATTGTTAGCATATAGAAATAATATGGATCTATTTTCAATGTCTATATGGAACATGGATGGGTTTTATGTATGAAGTCATATTTCATGATTTAAAATTGAACATTTAATACTATAATTGGATTTGAGACAATTTAATTATATCTTCAAACATTTCTTAAGGATTTATGCTATTTAATTGAAAACTTATATATATATGGTGTACTTATGAATATATATGCAAATTAATTGTTAAAAAAAAATATAGACATATTTGGCAGTTGAGGAATATTACAGAATTCCAGTTGTCAAAGTTACAGGTTCAACAATTTCTAGTTGCAAAGTTTTAGGTTCAACAACCTCCGGTCCCAAAGGTTTAGGTATGGCAATCTCTGGTTGCAATGTTTTGGTTTCAACAGTTTCATGCCTTGCAACTTCGGGTTCTAATGTTTAAAGTTCTATAATTTCAGGTTATGCAAATTTAGGTAGTTCAAGGGGTAAACCTGCATCTTAAATGATCTAATAGGTTGATGTTCTTCCACTTATATAACCAATTAAAAAACATCTATGATATACTAAACAAGAAAAGAAACAACACGACTAGAAAATCTAAGGAAGCAAGCATACAATCAATTTTAATCAAAGATGAGAGAGTAGGTGGAAAAGTTACTTTGGAAACTTGCTTAATAGTCCAAACCTTGTGTAAGTACCCTCACAAATGTGAGGTACCCTCGAGGAAGGTTTGAGTGATTTTGACCAACATCTTCTCTATGTACAACAAGAATACCCACCCACCACCCCCCCCACCCCCCCCCCCTCAAATCAAACCTAAGTGTATGGAGGCCCCAATATATTATCCACTAAGGTACCACTCAATAGCCTAGATTGGGGGGGATAGTCAACAGTTAGATATACATGTAAGGGCAAGTTATCTAGCCAGAAATCCCCCTAAGGGATTCCTCAAATTGAGGTGTACTCCTCACAGGTGATCCCCTAGTATTATATAACACCATTTGTAATGTGTGTAGATCAACATCACCAAGACCAATGAAATGGATTTAATTAACCTATTGGCCCCAATGTGACCTCATGCTTAACCCTTCTGTGAGAAGGGTTGCCCAAACAACGTGATGTTGCAAATGGATTTCAATACCTAGCTCAAGATTCTAAGTTTTTTTTTTGTAGCCTTGGAGATTTTAAACTCACCAACTATTCCAAGGACTTAATCCTAGGCTAATGTAGGTGTGCTACCGAAGAAATGCAAAAATATCGAATTAATTTTAGTATGCGTAAATTTTAATGGTTGTTGTTTACTTAAGTAGGCATATGGAGTGGATGAGATGTTGTTTGGACACAACTCTAAATCTTAATGCAACAAAATGAAATGCAATATTTCCTTTCTATGAATGTTATATTATGAGAAGGAGAAAACACTTTAATATTCCCATATGCAAAATCTCCTAAATTTAATCAAATTTGTTTAATACCAAGATGTTTTCCATGTTAATTCACTACTTGAAATTGCTTTGTTTCAAAAACAAAAGTATACTTACTACAAATGCAAGAATTTAAAAACCTTTTGTTCTCAAAAAAAGGAACTAAAACACAATGAATCTAGCAAATTCACTCTAAGAAACAAAAACCAATTCATGGAATATACTTTTTTCTTTTTTTGGAAAATGAATTATTTATTGTAAGAGATTAAAAGCCTTTCAAAAGCACAGGAAGAACAAGTTGAGAAATCAAGGGAAGCTAGATTAAGGTGATTTCTCTTACTTTGATAATTGGTTGTGATGTTCTTTTACTTAACTTGATGTACTTGTAATTATCTTATTCTTTCACATGATTATTATTGTTTTCTTATCATCAAATAGCTACCAAAATATGAATATTAATGAGACAAGTGGACACAAAATATAGGCTTCTAGCCAGGGCCAAAACCTCTCCTCTTGAGAGGAAAACCCACAAGAATTTTTCTCTTCTCATAGAATATTCAAATGACAAATTCCAAGACTTGTGGGGAACTATGATGAATTTTATCTCTGTCTTTGTTCCCTTGGTATGCTTATATTTCCTTGATGATTTGATCTTCAATCTTGATTCTTTTTAACACTAAATTTGGCTCCTTGATGTGATTTTTATTTTGTTCTTACTGCAACTAAAATATGTCCTAATTATTTTCCCACATGTGGGAGATTCAACCCTAAAACAGACCTCCAAAACTTCAATTTAACTTCCCTCTTGTTCTCCTCTTATTTGTTGGTTATTAGTCTTATTTTATTGTCCTTAAGTGAACTTATTGGATGATCTTATATGCCCTTCTAATGAGGTTGAGTGCCTCTTATATATAGGCTTCTAGTGGGGGTCGAATAGTCCCTCATGAGGTTGATTTGTCTCTTGCAGTCTAATTTTTATTCTTGTGGGCCATCTTGGTCTTGCAGGAGGACTATGACACTTTTTTACTTACATAAATTCTCTTTACATGATACAAAGCACCCAATAGGGTCTATTATATAAGACAATGACTCTTTTGACTATTTGGATTTATGACAAAGCCCTAGAAGCACACAATGGGTGATTGACCTATGAATAAAATGACCTTGAGCATGAAACCCATCCCACAAAATAAAAGTAATAAATTTTCTTTTTCTCTTTACATCAAATACATAAAATCATGATTACACGAGACATTATGAATACCAAACCTAGTTACATATTTCAACACTCCTTAACTAGGGAGGTATTCATGATACATATGAGGTACATGGACATTCTCATACTGAATAATTCTCATAAGGAGAGTTGGATTGGTAAGTCATATCATAAGATATCTTGTCAACTTATATCACTACATTTCATCATATTCACCAACATTGTCATATAACAAGGCCTTGACTAATAGCTCTATCTCTCCACTAGATTAGAGCACAAGGTTAGGGAAATAATAACTAATAGATACCTTCATAATTGTATCTCAAGGAACATACCCCATTCATATTTTCAAAAGGTATGTCCCTCTAGGACCATTCCTGTCTTGGATTGACAGATCCTCAAGGAACTTCCTCTTTGACTACTCTTACCTATTGGATTCCCTACCTCATCCTCAAAGAGTATTGGTATTAGCCTCATATCATTACCCAATCCTCCATTATTTCTTCATAGGGAAGATAAGGATGATGTTTCTATTCATCCCTCTCAACTAGGGAGTATCTAATCATTCCTATAAAAGGAATATACACAAGTTCCCTCTTAACTAGGGACTTGTTTACAACATCAACTATTTTCTCTTTGGTTGAGATCATGGTACTATCATTTTATTGTATTGCTCCTCCTTTCTGCATCATCATGTTATTTATCATGGATCCTTCTTCTTTGATAACTTCTTTGTAGGGCATCGTCCATCTTCTACATCACTTCCCTTCAAAGAAACATAGTGTTGAACCAATAGTCATGTCATCCTTCTATTCATTGGAAAGTGACCTTCTTGCCAACATTTGGATATCCTTTATACTGCTACCTTTTCCATGTCATGTTTCTTTCAGAATATTCCATCCAATATTAGTTGTAGATGAAATTCTACAACCCTCTTTTGGTATCCCTATTCCAATCCAACCAGATTCTTTCATTCAAAAATAAATAATGAACATAAAATCAACATTACCTCTTTATTATGGCCATTTTTCATGACATTTTATTCTTGTAACGTCAACATCTTTTCTCACATTGTATGAATCCATCTCCAAGATATACATTACCAAGGTTCTCCTTCTCCAAAATACATATCAGGGTATTCATACCTTCCCTGTGGAGATGTCATAGCTAATCCTTCTTCTTATCAGATGTTGATTACTTATCTTATCCCACATGACTATAGATACATCTTTCACGAACTCTTCTTTCACCTTCTTTGCATATTGTTTCCTCAGGAACTTCTATAAATAGTTCCTTCATTATAAAATCAATCATTGTCCACCACCTCATATCATATATGAGATCATATTCATATAGATTCTATCATGTAGAAGAGTTCAAGGAACATTGTATTCATGCCTTCATGTATCTTTTCATAAGGAAGAGTTTCCTTTTCTTTCATTATACTCATTAGACAGAGCATTCTAACCATTTCATATGCAACTATGTGATGACATGATTTTATCTATCTATTACCAAATATATAGATACCTCTTCCTTATTTTGGTCATCTAGACTTCCTTTAGAATATTCCTTTTCTCAATTGAAGATGAACATACTTCAACTAACTTGCCATGTTGCACTTGTCTGTCACCATATCATCATCCTTCTAAATTTTTTATCCCACACTATGTGGAATATAGACTATCTACTTTCTTTTTCTAAGTAGAGGTGAATCTTCTAATAAATATTCCAATCAAGGAACTTGATGATCCTCATTCTACAAATGCTTCTTTCTAATGATGATGAGGTGTGATGATCTCTTATCTAGTTATTTTTCTAGATGATTTTCTTCATTCAAACTTCCACTTTGGTTATTCTTCTATTCTTCTAATGGAGATGCCATGTGCTATTTCCTTTCTACCATGATGAATAATTACAATTCCATCTAAATCATTACTACAATGCATCCTATAATATTTGTTATGCTTCCATCATGACTGTCATCTTCTACAAACTAAAAAGAACTAAGTTTATCTTAGTCATAGTAAATGTCTTTCACTTCCTCCTTCTTTGTATTCTTATTTTCTAGTTCTTCTACTTCTTTGGGGACATGGGCTTCATTTATTTCCTTTATCATCTTGCCGGTATTCTTGATTTTAGGACAATTCCTTTTGAAATGCCCATTTTCATTACATTCATAGCATTGAATCTTAGACATGTCAATTTTATTTTGAAATATTTTCTAAGACTTTCGTTTCTTCCTTCCCATAGATGCATATGCTTGAGTTTGTTCACTTGATCCAACATAATTATTTTCCTTCAATCTAGTTTCTTCAATTTTGCATAATGACCATTTACAAATTTGCCACATTCATCCGGTAGTGCATTGAGTACAATGGTTTTCATTCCTCGATCGGACATCATTTCTCCTAGCTCTTCTATTTGATCTCTTATTTGAGATACCCTCATAAGTTATGAGGCTACCCATTCTTCCTTTGATACCTTCATCTTGTATAGTTTGGTTCATAATGATATAATTTCTTATGTAGTACTTACAGAGAACAATTCCACCATTTTTTCATAGATCTCTTTCAATGTCTTCAACTTTGCTACATAAGGAATGAGAGAACCCTTGATTGACTCACTAATGGTTCTTTAAGCTCTTATTTCTCCTTTCATATAATTTGATAGTGCTTGAGATTTCCCTTGAGGAGGTTTGGTGATTGAGCCCATGACATATTCACTAACTTCATTTTCTATGAGGATCAAATCTGTTCTCTTCTTCCATGCAAGATAATTCGATATCCCAACAAGTTTGTTGTTCTCCTTGTAGAGAGAGGTCATTGTAAATTGAGACGTAAAATATAGAATACTTACTTCTCAAGTGGAGATGCTTCTCGAAGATGATGTATTTCACTAGATGTCTTCTTGATGATGTTGACTTCCACTACTCCTTTATTGTTGACAATTGAAGGTTCCTCCTTGATGATGATATTATTTCTTCAAAAAGGCAATGCTTTTTTCTATATGGGGAGAGATGGTTTTATTAAAGAATGTTTGAGATGTGATCCTTTATTCAATGTGAATGAGATCACTTTAATTCCTTTGATGATGATGAAGTGTTTATTCTTGCTTCATTTGGATATAATAAGAATTTCTTACATGAATACTTCAAGTGTAGAATCCTTCTTTCTTGAATGGAGGTAGGGTACTTGAGGTCTTATTTCTTCTTTCAAGTGTTCTTTCCTTCAAGATGATGTGTAGACTAGTCGTCCTTGATGATCTTTAGCTCTTATTGATGACTTGATTTCCTTGATGCTCTTTAGCTCTCCTTGATGACTTGATTTCCTTAATGCTCTAGGTAAGAACCCTGGTTAAAAATCCATGTCAAAATATATAAGACCATGGTTGATGGGACACGTATTACAAGCTGAATGGTGGGAAAAAACATCCTAGTGGGTGTTCATTCGGTTATTATGGCTAAATAAATTGGCAAAGGAAATGGAAAAGGCTTTGGAAAGGTGTTGGTAGGCTAAATTTCTTCATTTTTTAACCTGTTTTCCCTTCAAAACCATAACCTTAGACCTCTGTTTTAACCTTGCAAACCTCCCTACTCCTGCACTATTCTAAGAATCGTGTATTTTCCTGCACTAGCTTTATGTTTCATGTTTAGGGGTTACGAATGTTCTTAATTAATCATTTTTGTAGATTTTATACCTTTAAATATTTGCAACTAATAATTCTCTTCCTAAAAGTATTTGATAGACAATGAATTGATCATCTCGTTAGCATGGTCGAGTGCAGGTAGGATTCTTGCACCGTTGGCAAATCTTCAACTGTCGTGACAACTCACCACACCATGTAGGCACCGTGTTCTAGAACGATCAACTCGAGTTGGGCTCGGAGTTGAGAGGAAAGTCCAGGATATGGTGGAGATTGGGTTGCCGGATGAATACCTAGAATAGCGTTTTTTTATAGCCGAAAGGATTAGTACGAAGCGTTATTTTTATTTTGTCGTAGCTGAAAGGCTTAGATTAGAATACCTTATGTAATTTGGTTATGGCCATAGGCCTAAATGAATGTATAAAATATAGGACTCATATAGAAAATGGTAGTGAGCAATAGCTATAGCAAGGATACTGTGATTTTGTTCTTTTGTAATTTTGCTGGTATCGCCCTCGTTCTAGGTTGGATTTGAACTCATGTTGTATATTTGTTGATCATTAATAGAAAGGAACTACGCCATGATTTCTCAATCTTGCATTGTAATTCTGTGTTTTTTGTGTTGATTAAAGAGTTGAATCTTTACGTTTCCTAAACAAGGAAACGAGTTGGTTGGCTAGGATAGAGCCAACCCAACTCGTTCTCCCTCCAATTATTCTTTTTCGATTAAGGTGTGTTAATTTATTTTAATGTAAACTGTGAAGTAAATAGATGTTTCTTTTATTCTTCTGCAAAGTTTGAATCTGATTCCATTACAGTGTGGAAAATTTGTGGTGTGCGTGCTTGATTGAATTTTAATATTATGATTTCCTTCTTTGAAGTTTAATCTCATTTTCTTCCTGGATGGTGCAAGAACACATTCCTGCACTAGTGCGTTTACAGTCTCACAGATTGATTCGTCTGGTTCATTACCATAATATTCTTTGATTATTATATGTACTTGATAAGTCTTAAGGCGATTCCAAAAAGCGTGATTTTCATTTCGAAGTGTTCTTGATATTTTGAATTAAACATACTTTTGATAATCAAAAACCAAATGATGTTGCAAAGCACTGGTCTGTTGTTGGGCATAGAATCCCTCCAAGGCATGTTTTGGTGCTTGAAGACCAAGTTTTGACTAAGTCCATTGTAAATACTCTGTGATTTGTGCGCACGGAGCGTGAAGTCATAATAGAGTCACAGGGTTGTCCGCCCTTGTTTTTGTAATGTAATGTCGGTTTGAAAGATCCACCCTTGGTCCGCGGATCATGGGATTGTATAAATAAAGCGAGGCTCTAAGTGTAAGAGAGACATCAATCGATGGGATAGAAGGAGTCGATGAACCATTGAGTCGGAGTGTAAGTCATGTCCTTGGGTCGTAGAGTAGGAGAAGGCTTTCTAGCTAAGTGCGCAGAGGCCTAGTAGTCCGCAGCTGAGTGCGCGGACCCCTGCAGCTGAGTGTGCAGGGCAGGTCGAGTTTGTAACCATTGGAAGCATTAATAAAGAGAAGTTATTTTTGTGTATCTTTTCCTATTTTATGTATTATTGGGTATGAATTGAAATTTTGCTATGTATTTCCTGCGCAAACTCATATGAATGTGTTGAATAAGTAAATATAACATAAGGCATCCGGTTGCGCGAAGATAACTAACTGGTGTAAGAAGATAAGTAATATCTCGGGTGTGACTTAGGTAAATAGTTGTTGTGCCCTACAACAACCCCCCATTTCATATCATTATTATTCCAAAAACCATTATATGAAATGGGTCCCTTTTTAATTTTTGTTTTTAAATTGGTATCAATTTAAGTTCTATTCCAAAAGGCCTCTCCAATAAACCAATCAAAAAAACCTTAACGTAAAACGATTTATCTTTTGTCATCGCGATAAAGCGATCGCAATATCGCATATCGCAATGACAAAGGGAACACAACTTGAGGACATTTTGATTTGCTCCAATGCGAAATCGCTATCGGGTATCGGTGAAACATAAAGTAACACAATTAAGGACCCCTTGCTCCGATGCGATGCGATCTCGGCAATCGGCGATAATGGCTAAAAGAAAATAAGCTCCCTCTTGCTCTGATGCGATGCGATATCGCTATTGGCGATCGGGGATTCCAAATGGAACCAAAGCAATGACTTATGATTTTCCCGACGCCCGATTGTGAAAAGGGCAAAAGCACAGTTTTCAAAGTAAAACCATAAAGGCAGTTTAATACTATTTATTCGTAATTAAGGCACTATCTTTCGAAAAGCCGCTCATCCGCGTTCAACCGTAAAATCACCCAAGGCATGCTTCAAATAAATCATTCGGCCATTAACCGAAGCGGCTAGTATTAATGAGATTGACAGGCCTTAACGACCATTTAACGAAAACAGCAAGCTTGCGATCTATTCACAGATTTGATCTGAAGCTGTCTTAAGTCAATCGATCACCATGAATTTATCAAGATATATATATCTCAGTCTATTTGATTCATGTTATTGTTTCCTGTATTACGCCTATCTTTCTCTCTGTGCAGAATTCTTCCGCAGAGACAGATTTGAGTGGAATGGGAAAGAAGTCCAAAAAGACTACAATGCCTTCCGCTTCACCAGCCGCAGGGCAATCTGTTGTTGATCCAGGCAGTAAAAAGAAAGGGCTTATATCGGATACTACGTGCCTGGGACTTACCAGAGCTACTTGGCAAGGAACATATAACTTGATTGAAGCTGAAGAGCCGAGGGTGACGGGAATACAAGTCTCATGCGACAGTACTAGCAAATCTGAGGCTAATCTAAAAGACTTGGCCAATTCCTTTCTTCATAGTATAGCGGCCCGGGAGAAAATTCTCCCGTATACGGATGTGGTAAGGTGGGAAATCCAAGAGATCCCAATTACCGATAGAACATTCAGTACTGTAGATGGGAGGATTTTCGGTTCTTTTCGAGCCGAAGATCTAAGGCAAATGTATCATTTTCCGGCGGAGGAGAAGAAGTATAACACGGCATTCCTAGAGAAGTTACGAGCAGAAAATGAGACTGAGTCCAAACCAATTCGAGGCTGGAGACAAAATCTAGCAAAGCACAAACACGAATCCTCAGGTAAGTACTCAGTCGATTCTCTATGTTCTCCTTACTGCTATGCTCGGATTATGATGTGTAGACTATGGGTATTACATGACTCCACCAATTTTACCATAGAAATGGTCCCCTTAATGGAGGTGACATGTAGTGGCGAGATAATGGATTGGGCAGATATATTATCTGATAAGTTAGCCACAGCCATTCTTAATTTCAGATTTAATTCTCGCGTCACAGAGAGGTTCATTCCGCCATTTTACTACAGTGCTTATGTATTAGACGTTTTATGTTTTAATTCTGAATTCCCTGTGCTCGGATGGAGGTGGACGTTGCAAGACCCCGCACCCATCCACATATATCATCAAAAGTTGTGGAAGACCAACTACAAACACCACTTGTATGAAATCTACAACGGTTTCATGTTGCCGATTCATTACTCCATTTTTGATAAGCCTGCCCCGAAGATTTCTAAACAAGCAGGGGTGGATTTAACTGTCGTAGCAAGTTGGTTTGGAGAAGAGAAGTTCACCTATATTAGAGTTTTTGGCAGTCAGGCCAAGCCCCATGTGCTTCCACTATACATCCCTAATAAGTTACTTGCCAGGGAAGTAGCTTATCAAATCAATGCCGATGGGGTTACTTAGACCCTAAAAAAAGCAAAGAAGCATGTCTGGCCCTCCTTTCCCCTGCGAATTGGTATTTACACTCTGCATGATATCAAACATGCAGAGAAGGAAGCTGGGAAGATAAATTCGCTGACTCTAGCCACTCTGCCAAGCAGGCAGAATGATCCAAGGAAAATCGCTTACAATGCGCTCGACCAGGCCAAATTGGCCAAGTTCGAGCACAAAGAAGACAGATTCGAGGATTTGTTTGCATCGGCCGAATCGCTTTATCAAGTCAAATTGCTTGCCATAAATGAATACAACGATGAGGGGCTAGCCGAATTTAACAGAATTAGAGAACAGAGGTTGCAAACTCTGCCTCTAGACCTGTTAGCGACTACTCCAACGACGACAAAATCAAGCGAGCCTGAGCAGCAAAGTAATAAGCAACCTCCTACTACATCATAGCAGCAGGAGGAAGTGCATAACCAGAGGCAGGAAGAAACCCGGGCAAATGTGCAGCGGCAAGAAGAAACCCAGGTGAAAACTCAAGAAGAGAGCAGTTCGAAAGTTAATGATGATACACAAATTGATCCGAATTTGCTCCAGCAATGGCAACAATTCAACTCAATCATCGGAAACCTATAATGCTCTAAAGATGATGAGGTTTCTAAAGAGGGCGACACACAGGAAGCGACATCAAAACAGGTTTCGGGCGAAACCAACGACCCACCCAAATCAAAGGAGACAGAAATAATTCCTAAAGATCCATCGGGTGAAATCATTTTGCAAATAGAAGAGATTCCTCCCTTAGATGTATTCTACAGCCCAAAGCATAAAGCTGTTGTAAAGCGACAGAGGAAGAGAAGAAGGGCTGATCAACCTTCTTTATTCCCTGAATTAAAAGTAACGGGCAACGTTGTGTGGAAGGAAGAATTTGATCCCTCCGATGACTTAACAAAGCTATCGCAATACGGTGGAGCATATTCGGTGGAAACCATAGATAAAGCATCGGAGGTGAGCAGTCTATTAAAGGCGAAAGATCAAGACATCTTTTCGCTACAGGCTCAATTATCGGAAGTGCAGCAGAAGGCAGAGCACGTAGAGCAAGAATTGCTAGTACAACAGCAAAATAATTATCATCTGACTAAGCAATTGCAGGAGGAAAAACAGAGGATTGACGAGAGCGCAATCCAAAAGAAAAAGGAACTATTGGCAGCATTGGCGCAATTAAAAATATCAACTGAGGGAATGATAAAATCCAAATATGAGCAAATCGCTCAATTATCAACTCAAATTGAGCAAATGAAAAAGCTCCCTCAGGTAGATGAGTTTAAAGCAGAGGCGCTTCAATTAAATAAAGCATTGTTAAATCAAGTTAAGCTCCTATGTCATCAAATTATCTAGGCAGAGCCATTGTGCGACTTAGTAGCATCCATAAGTGAAAAGGTAGAAAAGGCAAGGACAGATTTGGATCAGGCCGAAGAAACACTGACAAATTTTCTGGAATGGCAAGATTCCGATCAGGGCCAGGCAACTAACCTACCAAGAATTCTGGAATCACACAAGGAAATATTATTCACAGAATGGCAATCACAGTTAATGAAGGCAGAAAGAGCAATCATGAGATGCAAGACAACCACTGGTAATTTGGTTGAATTAGTAAATAATACTCTTTATTTGTCTAACATGATTTCCCAATGTACTCCAGGCCAATTAATAGCAACAAATATGTTGGAGCATTCATGCTATCCAGAGCTGGAGAAAAATGGAAGGTTAATTGCAGGAATCAACAACCTTACATGGGATGCCTATTGGTTCTTCTTAGTGAAGCCGCATAGCCAGACAGCCACCTTAAAATGCCTCACAGATGCTATCGGGTATATCATACCTGATATTCAGGATGCCACCTTTGCTGCCCAACTCAGCTTGCGCCTCAACAGACCACTCGAAGTGGAGCCAATGTTTGCGGTAAGCTAGCTCAGGTTTAAAGGCAAGCAACCTGAGTCATGATTCACATCACCGACTACGAGATCGCCCCCAAGGAGATAGATAGCATTTACTGATGCCAATTTAGTAGGATTTTGTTTCATAGATTTTTTTAGCTTATTAGTATTTATAGACCCTTTTATGCATTTAGAAAGGGTTGTAAAGTTTTGTATATGACTTAAACCCTGAAGTTGCACTATTGTACTTCAGGGATATTCTTTTATGAAACTGGACCAATTATTCTGATTTTAATGAGGAAGGTTTTTATACAAATGTGCACTACT
>APFE031047703.1:167422-185571 GCA_000404065.3 Pinus taeda | reverse complement strand
CTCATGCGACAGTACTAGCAAATCTAAGGCTAATCTAAAAGACTTGGCCAATTCCTTTCTTCACAGAATAGCGGCCCGGGAGCAAATTCTCCCATATACGGATGTGGTAAGGTGGGCAATCCAAGAGATCCCAATTACCGATAGAACTTTCAGCACTGTAGATGGGAGGATTTTCGGTTCTTTTCGAGCCGAAGATCTAAGGAAAATGTATCATTTTCCGGCGGAGGAGAAGAAGTATAACACGGCATTCCTGGAGAAGTTCTGAGCAGAAAATGAGACCGAGTCCTAACCAATTCGAGGCTAGAGACAAAATCCAGCAAAGCATAAGCACGAATCCTCGGGTAAGTACTCAGTCGATTCTTTATGTTCTCCTTACCGCTTTGCTGGTATTATGATGTGTAGACTATGGGGATTACATGACTCTGCCAATTTTACCATAGAAATGGTCCCCTTAATGGAGGCGGCATGTAGTGGCGAGATAATGGATTGGGTGGATATATTATCCGATAAGTTAGCCATGGCCATTCTTAATTTCAGATTTAATTCTCGTGTCACAGAGAGGTTCATTCCGCCATTTTACTATAGTGCCTATGTGTTAGACGTTTTATGTTTTAATTCTAAATTCCCTGTGCTCGGATGGAGGTGGACGTCGCAAGACCCCACACCCTTCCACATATATCATCAAAAGTTGTGGAAGACCAACTACAAACACCATTTGTATCAAATCTGCAACGGTTTCATGTTGTCGATTCATTACTCCATTTTTGATAAGCCTGCCCCGAAGATTTCTGAACAAGCAGGGGTGGATTTAACTGCCGTAGAAAGTTGGCTTGGAGAAGAGAAATTCACCTATATTAGAGTTTTTGGCAGTCAGGCCAAGCCCCATGTGCTTCCACTATACATCCCTGATAAGTTACTTGCCAGGGAAGTAGCTTATCAAATAAATGTCGATGGGGTTACTCAGTCCCCGAAAAAAGCAAAGAAGCATGTCTGGCCCTCCTTTCCCCTGCGAATTGGTATTTACACTCTGCATGATATCAAACATGCAGAGAAGGAAGCTAGGAAAATAAATTCGCTGACTCTAGCCACTCTGCCAAGCAGGCAATACGATCCAAGGAAAATCGCTTACAATGCGCTCGACCAGGCCAAATTGGCCAAGTTCGAGCACAAAGAAGACAGATTTGAGGATTTGTTTGCATCGGACGAGTCGCTATATCAAGTTAAATCGCTTGCCATAAATGAATAAAACGATGTGGGGCTAGCCGAATTTAACAGAATTAGAGAACAGAGGTTGCAAACTCTGCCTCTAGACCTATTAGCGACTACTCCAACGACGACAAAATCAAGCGAGCCTGAGCAGCAAAGTAATAAGCAACCTCCTACTACATCAAAGCAACAGGAGGAAGTGCATAACCAGAGGTAGGAAGAAACCCAGGCAAATGTGCAGCGACAGGATGAAACCCAGGCGAAAACTCAAGAAGAGGGCAGCTCGAAAGTTAATGATGATACACAAATTGATCCGAATTTGCTCCAGCAATGGCAGCAATTCAATTCAATCATCGGCAACCTAGAATGCTCTAAAGATGATGAGATATCTAAAGAGGGCGACACACAGGAAGCAACATCAAAACAGGTTTCGGGCGAAACCAACGACCCACCCAAATCAAAGGAAACAGAATTAATTCCTAAGGATCCATCGGGTGAAATCATTTTGCAAATAGAAGAGATTCCCCCCTTGGATGTATTCTATAGCCCTAAGCATAAAGCTGTTGTAAAGCGACAGAGGAAGAGGAGAAGGGCTGATCAACCTTCTTTATTCCCTGAATTAACAGTAACGGGCAATGTTGTGTGGAAAGAAGAATTTGATCCCTCCGATGACTTAACAAAGCTATCGCAATACGCTGGAGCATATTCGGTGGCAACCATTGATAAAGCATCGGAGGTGACCAGCCTATTAAAAGTGAAAGATTAAGACATCTTTTCGCTACAGGCTCAATTATCGGAAGCGCAGCAGAAGGCAGAGCAGGAATTGCAATTACAGCAGCAAAACAATTATCAACTGACTAAGCAATTGCAAGAGGAGAAACAGAGGATTGACGAGAGTGCAATCCAAAGGCAAAAGGAGCTATCGGCAGCATTGGCGCAATTAAAAATGTCAACTGAGGGAATGATAAAGTCCAAAGATGAGAAAATCGCTCAATTATCAACTCAAATTGAGCAAATGAAAAAGCTCCCTCAGGTAGATGAGTTTAAAGCAGAGGCGCTTCAATTAAATAAAGCATTGTTAAATCAAGTTAAACTCCTATGTCAGCAAATTACCCAGGCAGAGCCATTGTGCGACTTAGTAGCATCCATAAGCGAAAAGGTAGAAAAGGCAAGGACAGATTTGGATCAGGCCGAAGAAACGCTGAAAAATTTTCTGGAATGGCAAGATTCCGATCAGGGCCAGGCGACTAACCTACCAAGAATTCTGGAATCGCACAAGGAAATATTATTCACAGAATGGCAATCATAGTTAATGAAGGCAGAAAGAGAGATTTTTAGATGCAAGGCAACCACTGGTAATTTGGTTGAATTAGTAAATAATACTCTTTATTTGTCTAACATGATTTCCCAATGTACTCCAGGCCAATTAACAGTAACAAAGATGTTGGAGCATTCATGCTACCCAGAGCTGGAGAAAAATGGAAGATTAATCACGGGGATCAACAGTTTAACATGGGATGCCTATTGGTTCTTCTCAGTGAAGCCGCACAGCCAAAGAGCCGCCTTAAAATGCCTCACAGATGTTATCGAGTATATCATACCCGATATTCAGGATGCCACCTTTGTTGCCCAACTCAGCTTGCGCCTCAACAGACCACCCGAAGTGGAGCCAATGCTTGCGATAAGCCAGCTCAAGTTTAAAAGCAAGCAGCCCGAGTCATGATTCACATCGCCGACTGCCAGATCGCCCCCAAGAAGATAGATAGCATTCATTGATGCCAATTTAGTAGGATTTTGTTTCATAGATTTTTTCTAGATTAGTAGTATTTATAGACCCTTTCATGCATTTAGAAAAGGTTGTAAAGTTTTGTATATGACTTAAACCCTGAAGTTGCACTATTGTACTTCAGGGATATTCTTTTGTGAAACTGGACCAATTATTCTGATTTTAATGAGGAAGGTTTTTATACAAATGTGCACTATTGTCTTTGTTTAAAAGAATTTCTGTGTTGAAGGAAGGATTTTGAATATCGATTGATATCTAGGATTGATTAGCAGCTCACATGGTACTATTATCTGCGTCTGTACTCATTCATGTTATATGAATTGTTATTTAATCGCTCTTGCTATTATCGCTTATATATATGTGTGCGTGTGTGTGTGTGTGTGTGTGTGTGTGTGTGTGTGTGTGTTTTCACAGCATCCTTTATGCATCCCACTTTGGCTGTTTTATAGCATGCTTCTCTTTCAATCATATATATATATCGATGATATAAATAGTGAATGCAGTAATTTGTGTTAATCGCTTCGTTTTGACTATTCATATGAAGTAATCTTTAAATGATTGAATATCTCTGTTTATTTTACAAAGTCATCTATATGCCTGTTAGATAGATAAGGATTATTAAACCTGCATTCGGAATGAATAAGTTGTTCCCGGGATTAGTATTAGTTTTCCTATTTTTGTCAATAGACTAAGCTAGTCGCCTATCATTAAAGCAAACTATTCATCATTCATCCATCCCTTTTATTCATTATCGGGAAACTGGTCCCGTTATATCCAGTCGGAGCCACCATCCCAAACGGAAAAGGAGCTGTACTAAGGTCCGGACTGGGTGGTTATCCCCCAATGTTGTTGCAGCGATTTTTGAGGCATCAACAATAGTGTAGATCCCTGCTCCAGCAATGCAGAAGCCCCACAGCCCCTAGTTAGGGATGTGCGAAGAAGAATATATCAGGGCGTGAAGGCCAGGGAAGTGCGCGAAGTAACCTATGCAAAGGGACTAACAATTGGACCGAATCAACCCCTCAGACATCTCAAGGGTGCAGAAACCTGGTTCCAGCACCCCCCCATACTACTTCGAGTGAGACCTCAGTCCGCGCTCCGCACACTATTACCGAAAGGGCCAGTAGTACAGGGATTTCTTTAGCTAATTAACTCCGAACCTAGGTCAGGCAATAGCAAGCCAACAAATGGTTCCGTTGCCGGGACCGGGATCTACATAGAGATGTATAATGTCGCATCACTGGAACCCAACTAAGAAAGGAATTGAAGATTGGTTGGATAGGAATATTCATGAGTCCGCGGCGTGAGAGAAAAGGAATCTGCGACTATCAAAAGAAGAGTGGTTAGACTACTACTTGTACACAAATATCTAAGAAATTTTCTTTGCATCTTTCCCTACTGAGCTATACGAGTGGATCGCGAAGCTAGCAAATAGCCAAGGAAGGTGCAAACTCAACAGGCCTATTGTGTGGACTCCAAAATTGGTGCGCAAATTGGAAGCATCATAGGATGAGATCGCGCGCTTTGTTGATCATTGGCTCAATCGAATTATAGGAGGATTCGTCACTGAGTTCGTGGTAGATACTTTAGTCAGCTACAGCGAAGCAGAATGACGCTTCCTCAAAGGACTGTGAGGTAAGCACATCAAGTATTTGAATAGTTGGATTACAATGCTACTGTGTGAAAAGTGGGTTATGCAAATATATTGATGTTTGGAGCTACGCGAAGTGGGAGAATTTATAGAAACGAAGGTAGTACAACTAGAAACTAGCCCCTTGATTTCACCTCCGCAAGGGTGTTATCACTAAAAAAAAAATTCTAAAATTTTGGACAATTGGTATGGTTCCAAAGTTTTATGTTAGTCTTGGTCAAGTCATTTTTATTGTTTTGTCTAAGAAGTCTACATCATAGAGTGGAGTCTTGTTCCCAATATCAAATAAGGTCAACAATCTTGTTTTAGGTGTCATGTGTTAAGGTTGTTTCAAAATTAACATGCGCTACGAAATCACCTAGCAGTTTTCGTAGTGCAAAACTCAGAAAATACACTATGTGCGCTACAAAATCAGGGATTCATAGTTAGGAGTTTTCGTGGCGCAAAACCCAGAATTTGCACTGGATGCGCTACGAAATTGCGGATTCATGCCAAATCATGTCTAGTTGTCAAATCCATCAAAATCCATCAATGTTTCATCATCAAGTGTCAGTCCATGCTTAACACATGCAACCATTCACTCTCATCATTAGATTCGTTAGGGGTTTTGTATGCACTCTTTTCAAATTTCAAAAAGGGTAAGGTAAGGTGAATAGGTCTTGGTCTTTTTCATGTTCCTTTCATGCGTAAGAGGTAATTGGCAAGCTTAGGGACGGTATTCACCAGAATTCTTCGAAAGCTCAAGCGAGGCAGTTCTTTGTTTCAACTCAAGTGAGGTAGTGTTCAAACTAAGACAGTGCAAGTATTTTCAAGTCTTCTTGCAGGGGTCTCACAGAAATGTCTGAAGAAAAGAAAAATCATAGATCATGTCGGTGTCTTAGAGCTAAGCCTGAAGGCTTAGATGTTCTCACAAGGAACAGAGAGGTTGAACATGCATTCAAACAGGTGGGTTGCTGGATATTTTGTGAAAAACTTCAGGGAGGTCACATTCAAGTAACCAAGGATTTTGCCTTTAATTTCACCGGCTTGAATTCAAAGGTTGGAGTGCTAGAAATACTAGTTTCTCCTAAGGTTATATCTACAGTCACAGAGATTCCTAGAGGCCAGGAGAGATGGTTTAAGAACTTCAAATTTGAAACGGCACCTTGCAAGGAATTTCTGAAGCCAGAATACATAGACTCGGACTCAACCAAATCAGTGCCCACAAGCTATGTAAAAGATTCATATGCCAACTTACTTTCATGCATCCAAAGATATTTTACCTGTGAAGGGAGGTACCATAAGGTGTACTCTTACCATTTTAAGATTTTATTACATTTCACTGGAAAAATATCTCTAGACCTTCCTTTTATCTGTTTCGTAGCTTAGGCAAGATGTCTGATAAGATTCAATTGAAGAAAGAAGCTTTTGAAACCTCGTTGTTCCATCATGGTTTGATCAAATTAATTATTTTACATGAGCTTCAGAAGATAGGCAGAGAATGGTCTTCTTTCTTGTTTATGACAGGCTTTAGAACTGAAACAGGCCTTAGCCCTAAGGCTAAGGAAATATCTTCACCAGCAGTAAGTCATAAGGAGGAAGCAAGATCAAGCAGGTTTGTGAAATTGAAAGGTAGAAAGCAGGTGAAGGAGCCTATGACACCACTAAACTCAACAGTCACAGAAGAAAAAAGTTCAGATCAAGGAAGTGGTACAAGAGCAGTCTATTAATAAAACAGTCCAAAGAAGAGTAACCAAAAGTCAATTAGCCAAGGAAAAGGGGAAAACAATGATTACTGATGAAAGCCTAGCTTCAAAGGGAGTTTGAATGATCTCCTCCAGGCTATCGACATAGAAGAGTCCCCTCTGGTCCAAGCAGACTTATTTGAAGCAGGTAAGAACAAAACAAAAAGAGTTAAATCTTCTAAAAAACTCCAATTTGATGATCAAGTTTCAGAGTTTGTTTTCAAGCCAAGAAGGCCTATTACTAGACATTTAAGAAGGTTACAAGAGGCAGAGCCAGAGGTAAGTGAGACAGGGGAGGTAGCATAGTTCCTTGAAGAGCCTATGGTTCCATCAGTACAATCATCACTAGTGCACAAAGATAACAGAAACAAGGCAGTTATCACTCATGAAGAAGAATGTAGCTTTGAGGAGGTCAAAAAGAAATTGGCGTCTACCAATCTTGAGATTGCCCAACTCAAGGAAAGGGCAAGGAAACATGCAGTTGAAAAAGAAAATTTCAAAAGAGTAAAAGCCAGTTGGGAAGATGGAAAAGTTCCAAGATATGAAGTAGTGGGCAGTCATGCTCAATATTTCACTTGGGATGTCCCTACAATAAAGGAAGCAAGATATATCAGAAGGATCAATGGAAAATTAAGAACTAAAATCCGGATGATGAAAATAGAAATTGAAGATTTGAAGATTCAACTGAGCGAACCTGAAGGATAGCCTCAGCGTAAATGAAATAAACAGTAAGTGAATAATTCTCGACACAATTTTGATGTGAAACTTACCTTTTTGAAGATTGAAGATTATTTTTGGATGGACAATGTCAGTTTTGTATGGCTCATTAGCATATGGTGAAACCATTAAAAATCAAAAGAATGACAAAAAATGTGTTTTTTATTCACACAGTAGTTTCATAGCATGCTACGAAACTGTTGAAGGTGACATATAATGCACAGCAGTTTCGTAGCGCGCTACGAAACTATTGTAGCTGCCAGTTTTGTTTTTGTGGATCAATCTTGAAATGAAAGGGGGATTATTTTGAAAGTATGTTGCTGCAGAGATATAAGAAGACCACCTAAGAAGTTTTGAACCTTAAGTAAAGGCAAATTCAAGAAATAAGAGACATATAGAAACCCCAAACTCTATGCTACGAAAATAGCAGCCATTTCATAGCTCAGACAGTTTGTCATGCTTCAGGCAGCATTCAAGAGGTTTTTGTCTTGGCACGAGTATAGGATAAGGATTTGTAGTTAATTCAATGCATCACATGTGATTAAAGGAGATAATATGGTTAGCAGACTTCGAAGAACCTCCTTGGAGACCAAAGCAGAAATACAGGGGCAGTTTCCTAATATCCAAGAACATTGAAAGGGCAAGCAATCAAAGGCCAGCATGGAGTTTAAATTCATCACTTAAGCCAAAGTTGAAGAGGGACATCTATCAAATAATGAGTATATTTCATAGTCAAGGTTGTTGCTAGCATAATAAGGAGTTACACTCCTAGTTGTATTAGGTCTCTAGGGTTGCTAGTTAACAGCTAATTGTAATTCATAGTTTGTTTAAGTATCAATAGGTGTCAGGTCAAGTAAAATTCGAATTCCCCTCATGTTGGAGGAAGGAATCCAAGATTGTAATGAACTCTATATATGAAAAGAGATGTAAGGCACCAAGGGTTGGAAATTTTTGAGAGAAACACTCATATTGTGTCATTGTAGAAGACTATGTTTTTTATGTAATACAGAGTTTGGCTTTACTACTCAGGATTCAGAAGAGAGTTCAATGCTTGATTGTCTTATGGTTGTCCTCATTTCCTCATTTGCAGTGGTATGAATGTATGTTACTTAGAACTCATTGGAAATGCTCTAACTTCCTTCATGCATTCGTAGACTATGTTTCCTACATCTTCTTATGTGTTACTGATATATTGAACTCTTGATGCCCTGACTTCCATGTTAAGCTAATATTGTTGTCATACTAAACATTTTCTGACTCCATAAGCCCAATGGATGTTTATTGACTTTGTTTCAATCATTCATACTCCTTTACTTGTTTCATAGAGTGAGCCATCTAATCTTTTACTAAAATCTTTAACCTAGTGAGAGAGCCCTCTCAGGTTGGGGAGGCTAAGCCTCAGCCAAAATTTGGTTTGAAACAGTTACGCAAGGTCTTCCTGATTAGCAACCTATCAAGAGAAGTTTTTGTGATAACATTTTGGTGCATCTACCAGGAGCCTGAAGATTACTCATTCCCGAAATCAATAAGCTGAACTCCTGAAGGTAGCAGGAGCTCAGACAACTTTTTGAGGCTGCAATCTACCTTGGTGAATCCATACATTTTCAAATTTTTAAAGGTGGCTTTGAGAGGGAGATATACACAGAGAAATCCTGACCCAAATCCACCTACTCCTGTGGACAATCCCAACATTGTTTCAAGAAGCAGGCAGAGATTTGAAACACCAGGTACTCCATCTTATTCAAAATCTTTGCTCTTTGAATTCTCAAGAAGTCCTGAGGACAAAATAGTTGATGATAAAATTCATGAGGTGTTGTTTAGATCAAAAAATGAAGAAGAAATCATTGGTATCATCTTAGATTTGTAAAAGAGAGGAATTGATACCTCAGATTTAGTATCACAAGAAGACAAAGAGGAATTTTGGGAAGTAGTTACTTCTGAGTTATTGTTAGAAAGGGAAGCCTTAGATAAACTAAAAGAAATTGGTCCTTTTAAAGTCTTACTAAGATCTAAAGTTGGTTTACCTCTTCCAAATTGGAGTTCATTTGTCACTAGTTTGCAAAGCCCAAATAGTCCTCTTCGTATCAGTTCCTCATCTTCTGTTTCTTCTATTCCTAGTGGCTTTCAGAAACCAAGCAGTCCTCCTCATATCAGTTCTTCATCCTCTATCCCTTTTATCCCTATCACTATCGTTCCTCCTTTAATCATGGCGTACCTGCTAGGTATGCACCACTTGCACTCCCTGCTGTTTTGCATGATCTCCCTAGCAAATATGCTGCAAGAAATCCAACATGGGGTGGTGATGAAGAAATCACAACAGAAGAACCTGTAGACAAATTTCATGATTTTGCTGACAGAGAGGAAGTTTATGATGAGGATGTGAAGCTAAGATTATTTACACAGACCTTTATTGGTGAAGTTAGAAAATGGTTTAAAGCCCTCACATTAGGAAGCATTCCTAATTGGGTAGAATTTGAAGATAGCTTTCTAAGGAAATGGGGAAATAGAACCAATCCAATTCAAGCACTTACTGAATACAACAATCTTAGAAGGGAACCTAATGAAACCATTCAAAATTTCTCAAAGAGGTTTAACAAAATGTTTAACTCAATCCCAGCTCGCTTGAAACCTCTAGAAGCCTTAGCACAAATGAGATATGTTGAAGCATTTTATTCTGATTTTTCTCTTTTGCTTAGAGAGAGAGAGTCCGCCACACTTGCTAATATGCATAATGATGCAATAAAGGTAGAAGTAAACATGGTAGCTGCCAAAAAATCAAAAATGGGAAAAGCTAAATTGAAAGAAAAAGAGAAACCTTCCTCTTCAACTCTTGAAGATAAGATAGATTCAATGATGAAGACCATGGAGAAGTTGATGGATAGGTTAGCTCTTGGAAACACCTCTGCTCCTCCTGTGCAATAGCAGCCTCAATTTAGAAACCCTCAATTTAGGAGACCTCAAAACCAACAAAGACCAAGAGAAAATAGGAATTAGCAACCTGATCCTCCAGTGAGACCTCCTTTTCAGCAGAATTTGGTTGATAAAGAAGATGATCCTGAGATTCCTAACGAATCTATCCATTGTCTTGATCAAGAAATTTCAGGAATTTTCTTGACTAAGGAAGAACATGATCAGTCCCTTTTGACCAACCAAGGAGAAGAGCCTTCAGATTATTTAAAAGGGTATCAACATGCTATCTTTGAAATGCAAAAATAGTACAATCTTGGAAACATAAATGTACCAATTATTGCAAACAAAACACAGCTCAAGAAGGATGTTTCAAAGGCTGTTGAAGCCAAAAAGGATACCCCAAAGGTTGCTGAAGGTAAAAATGATTCTCCACTTGGTAAAAAGGACATTCAACCTCCATCTCCTATCAAAGAAGCTGAAAAAAATTGTTTATGTTTTCAACCTTGAGAATGAAATTACAAAAATCAAAATATCAGTCCCTTTTAGTGAAATTCTCAAGGTAGACAAATACAGAAGCAAGATTGTAGAGATGTTGAATTCACAACCAGGAGCTGCTGATATCTTAAATGTGCAAGAAGATAATCCTACTATCTACTTGGGTCCAAGGCTAGAAGATGATCAGAATAAAGAGTTTCCTCCTTTCTATGTAAGCATTAGTATTCATGATATGACCTTACATAATGCTATATTGGATTCGGGGGCTTCTCATAATCTTATGCCCAAAGTAATTATGGAAAGGTTAGGATTACAGGTAACAAGACCATATAAGGATTTATTTTCTTTTGATTCAAAAAGAGTCTAATGTATTGGTTTGATCAAATATGTTGTTGTTGGTCTAACACAAATCCCAGCGAAGACAATTGTTATGGACATTGTTTTGGTTGACATTCCGCCAAAGTTTGGGATGTTGCTATCAAGATCATGGGTAGCAAAAATCAAAGGCACAACGCAGATGGAGCTTACCTATGTCACCATCCTTGTTTTTGGTGAGCAAAGGAGATTGTATCAGGACACCAAAATGGCTTATATGGTAAGCAACAAAGACAAACCTCAAAATTTTCCTGTTTATTCATTTAATACTGAACTTGGATATGCCATTCTTTTCAATGAGTCAGTTGATAGTGGACCGAAAGAGATGAAAACAGAAAATCAGCACTCATAAAATCAGCAAGAAGATGGGAAAGAGATGAAGAGATGGTGGTCTTTGTACTTTGATGGATCAGTAAGAAAAGAAGGGGAAGGATCTGGAATTTGGATCACAAGTCCAAGAGATGAAAGTAAGTTTTACTCTTACAAACTGAAATTTGATTGCACAAATAATATGGATGAATATGAATCTCTGATTTTGGGCTTAGAAGTCTTGTTGAAAATGAAGGCTCGAAATATTTCTGTTTTTGGAGATTCTGAATTGGTTATTAGAAAATTGGAGGGTGTCTATCAAACAAAGAGTGTAAGAATGAGAGCATATAGAAATATATTTTTAGATATGTTGGAAAATTTTCAAGCATATTCTTTCACTATCAAAACTAGAGAACAAAACTCCATTGTTGATTCTCTTGCTGTTTCGGCAAGTTTGTTTGTCATTCCTATTCATTCTTCTGAAAAGTATGAGGTGGAAGTTCATCATAGATCAGCTATAC
The DNA here is from genome assembly GCA_000404065.3 of Pinus taeda. Taxonomy (NCBI): domain Eukaryota; kingdom Viridiplantae; phylum Streptophyta; class Pinopsida; order Pinales; family Pinaceae; genus Pinus; species Pinus taeda. Next base: position 173,877 of record APFE031047703.1, on the reverse strand, counting down.
CAGATAACATCACCAATTGGAAAGTCTTTGAAGATGATCAACAGGTAAAGAATTTTATTGAATTGAAAGAAGAATTTGAAAGCACTCAAGTGGAACAACAAAACATGATTTCTCAGTCAAAAGAAAATTTTGAAGTCTTACAATTAAAAAACAATTCAATACCAAAGGGTCTAATCCCTCTTGAGAAGTTGTTCGATCAGAATGATGTGTTCAAATCCCCAAAGATACAGTCTGACGAGGAGGAAGTAGAGAGTTGCAATTTAGGGATTTCAGTTGTACCTAAAATGATCAAATTTTCAAATTTTCTTCCAGCTAATATGAAAGCCAAATATGTTGAGATGATAAAAAGGTTTGTTGATGTTTTTTCTTCGAGTTATGCTAATTTAAAACAGTATGACCCCTCCATTATTCAGCATACTATTCCTATTAAATAAAATGAGAAACCTTTCAAACAAAAGTTGAAATTAATTAATCTGCTTCTTATGCCACTGATTGAAAAGGAAATTAAGAAACTCTTTGATGCTAAAATCATTGTCCCAATCAGATTCTCAAATTGTCTTACAAATTTGGTTCCAGTTAGAAAGAAGAGTGGAGAAACCAGAATTTGTATTGATTTCAGAAATTTGAATAAGGCTTCATTAAAGGACAACTATCCTCTTCCCAAGATGGATTCAATTCTGCAAAATATTGTTGGTTCACAAAGAATGTCTATGCTTGATGGTTTCTCAGAGTACAATCAGATTCTTGTGCATCCAGATGATCAGGAGAAGACAACCTTCACAACACCATGGGGCACATTCATGTACGCCAAGATGCCTTTTGGTCACATAAATGCGGGAGACACCTTTCAAAGAGTAATGGATATTGCTTTTGCTGAAGAAAAGGATAAATCAATGGTTATTTATCTTCATGACATCACAGTGTTTTCAAAGAAGAAGAAGATAATTTGAAGCACCTTGAGAAAATTCTGCTGAAATGTAGAAGGTTTGGTATCTCTCTTAATCCTACTAAAAGTATATTTGCTTTAACATCAGGCAAGCTACTTGGTCATATTATTTCTGAAGAAGGAATTAGGTTTGATCCTAATAGATTTAATACCACTCAAAAGGTAGACTTGCCAAGAAGTAGGAAAGAGATCCAATCTTTTCTTGGAAAGGTGAATTTTGTTAGGCGCTTCATTCCTAATTTTGTTGAGATTGTCAAGGATATAACAAGGATGTTAAAGAAAGGAGTGGACTTTAAGTGGACAACTGAAGCAAAGAAATCTTTTGAAGAAATCAAGAAGGCACTTACACAAGCACCAGTACTCATCAATGCAGATTTTTCCAAGGAATTTCTTATTTTTACATTTGCTTCCGAGAATACAGTTGTTGGAGTTCTGCTACAAAAGGGAAAACAAGGTACGGAACAACCTATTTCTTTCTTTAGTAAGACATTAGCAAATGCTGAACTAAAGTACAATATTCTAGAAAAGAAAGCTTATGCCTTGGTGAAAGCTATAAAAGATTTCAGAATCTATGTTGTACATTCTCATATTGTGGCATATGTTCCAAGTGTTGTAATAAAAGATATTCTAACACAAGTAGATACAGATAGTAAAAGGGGAAAATGGATAGCCAAATTATTAGAATGTGATACAGACATCAAACCGACCAAATTGGTGAAGGGTCAAGGCTTGGCAAAGCTAATGACTCAGTCAAATCTAGACTGTCTTGACATAAATATGAATGCAGAAATCTCATAAATTTCTAAAAATGAGGAAAAATTGGTCCAAATCAATGAGAAATTCTTGGGTTTAGAATGGTATAAGGATGTGGCTTTTGTTCTACAACATAATAAAGCTCCCACCAATCTAACGAAGTCCAAAGCAAGGTTTGTTAAGCTGAAGTCCTTAAGATATTTTGTATATGATCAAAATCTGTTTTGGAAAGATCTAGGAGGGATTTTGTTGAATTGTCTCCTTGAAGAGGAAGTTGATAAAGTGATTGAGGAATTTCATAAAGGAGATTGCGGAGGACACCATTATTGGAAAGCTACTGCAAATAAGATCCTAAAAGCTAGATATTTTTGGCCAACTATGTTCAGAGACATTTACAATAGGGTGGCTGCATGTCATGAATTTCAAATCTTTGAAGGGAGAAGAAAGCTTATGCCTTTGCATTTGGTTCCTATATATGTGGAGGTGCCTTTCCAGCAATGGGGATTGGATTTTATTGGAGAAATTCATCCTCCTTCATTAGGGCAACATCGCTGGATTCTCACAGCAACGGATTACTTCACCAAATGGATAGAGGCAATCCCAACCAGGCAAGCTAATGATTTAGTAATTATCTCTTTTCTAGATTTGGCTGTCCAATGAAGATTATAACAGATAATGCTCAAGCTTTCAAGTCCAAGAAAATGATTAACTTTTGTCACCAATATCACATTACTCTTGGATACTCTACCGCTTACTATCCACAAGGAAATGGCCTTGTTGAATCATCAAACAAGAGAATTGTAAGGATTATCAAAAAGGTGTTGCACGAAAACAAGAAAGCTTGGCATTTAAAATTGAAGTATACCTTGTGGGCTGATAGGATTTGTACAAAGAGATCAATTGGGACTTCGCCATATGAATTAGTTTACGGTGTTGAAGCTATATTTCCAACATCACTAGGAGTATCGGTAATGAAACTAATTCAAGGACTTGAAGAAGAACCAAATGTCATTCAGAGGAGAATCAATCAGCTGATAGCCATGCAGGAGAAGAGGAATGAAGTCTATGACAGTCATCAACATGGTCAGAATAGAATTAAGAGTACATTTGATAAAAAGATCAAAGAAGACAGTTTTCACATTCAAGACAAGGTGCTGAAATGGGAGGCCAGAATTGAAGAAAAAGGCAAGCATGGTAAGTTCAAGAATTTATGGAAAGGTCCTTATCAGATTGTTGCTTTTCATGGAAACAACACTTATATTCTGCAGGAAATTGATGGAGGATCCTATGTTGGAGGACCTATTAATGGCAAGTTCCTAAAGCATTATCGTTGCTAAATTATTACCAATCTCTCATGACATTGTATATATGCATTTTTATCAGTTTTTTTTCTAATAATGACAAGTTGAAACAAAAGGCTTAAGCCCGAGGTGAAGGCCCAAGTAGCTTGAAGGGGATGCTTGTCAACCAATTTTTTTTTTATCATAAGTGGATAAAGCACTGGAACTGCAGGTTCTTAGTGTAATACAAGGGCACACTATCCCAAGTGGAGCCACTATTATCACTAAAAAAAATATCTAAAATTTTGGACAACTGGTATGGTTCCAAAGTTTTATGTTAGTCTTGGTCAAGTCATTTTTATTGTTTTGTTTAAGAAGTCTACATCATAGAGTGGAGTCTTGTTCCCATTATCAAATAAGGTCAACAATCTTGTTTTACCTATCATTGATCCCACATTATTTCAAAGGTGTCATGTGTTAAGGTTGTTTCAAAATTGACATTGACTATGAAATCGCCTAGGAGTTTTCGTAGTGAAAAACTCAGAAAATACACTATGTGTGCTACGAAATTGGGGATTCGTAGTTAGGAGTTTTCGTAGCGCAAAACCCAGAATTTGCACTGGATGCACTACGAAATTGGGGATTCATGCCAAATCTTGTCTAGCTTTCAAATCCATCAAAACCCATTAATGTTTCATCATCAGGTGTCAGTCCATGAACCTTTCTTATCACATGCAGTCATTCACTCTCACCATTAGATTCGTTAGGGGTGTTGTATACACTCTTTTCAAATTTCAAAAAGGTTAAGGTAAGGTGAATTGGTCTTGGTCTTTTTCATGTTCCTTTCATGCATAAGTGACAATTGGCAAGCTCAGGGACGACATTCACCAAAATTCTTTGAAAGCTCAAGCGAGGCAGTTCTTTGTTTCAACTCAAGCGAGGCAGTGTTCAAACTAAGATAGTGCAAGTTGAACATGTCGGTGTCTTAGAGATGAGCCTTAAGGTTTAGATGTTCTCACGAGGAACAGAGAGGTTGAACATGCATTCACATAGGTGGGCTACTGGAGATTCTGTGAAAAACTTCAAGGAGGTCACATTCAAGTAACCAAGGATTTTGCCTTTAATTTCACCAACTTGAATTCAAAGGTTGGAGTGCTAGAAGTACCAATTTCTCCTGAGGTTATATCTACAGTCACAGAGATTCCTAGAGGCCAGGAGAGATGGTTTAAGAACTTCAAATTTGAAATGGCACCTTGCAAGGAATTTCTGAAGCCAGAATACATAGACTCGGACTTAACCAAATCAATGCCCAGAAGCTATGTAAAAGATTCATATGTCAACTTACTTTCATGCATCCAAAGATATTTTACCTGTGAAGGGAGGTACCATAAGGTGTACTCTTACCATTTTAAGATTTTATTACATTTCAATGGAAAAATATCTATAGACCTTCCTTTCCATCTGTTTCGTAGCTTAGGCAAGATGTCTGATAAGATTCAATTAAAGAAAGAAGCTTGTGAAACCTCGTTGTTCCATCATGGTTTGATCAAATTAATTGTTTTACATGAGCTTCAGAACATAGGTAGAGAATGGTCTGCTTTCTTGTTTATGACAGGCTTTAGAACTGAAACAGGCCTTAGCCCTAAGGCTAAGGAAATATCTTCACCAGCAGTAAGTCATAAGGACGAACCAAGATCAAGCAGGATTGTGAAATTGAAAGCCAGAAAGCAGGTAAAGGAGCCTATGACACCACTAATGGTTCAATATACCCCTCAACAAAAGCAGGTAAAGGAGCCTATGACACCACTAATGGTTCAATATACCCCTCAACAATCACAGAAGAAAAAAGTTCAGATCAAGGAAGTGGTAAAAGAGAAGTCTATTAATAAAACAGTCCAAAGAAGAGTAACCAGAAGTCAATTAGCCAAGGAAAATGGGAAAAAGGTGATTACTAATGAAAGCCCGGCTTCAAAGGGAAGTTTGAATGATCTACTCCAGGCTATCGACATAGAAGAGTCCCCTTTGGTCCAAGCAGACTTATTTGAAGCAGGTAAGAACAAAACAAAAAGAGTTAAATATTCTAAAAAACTTCAATTTGATGATTAGGTCTCAGAGTTTGTTTTCAAGCCAAGAAGGCATGTGACTAGACATTTAAGAAGGTTACAAGAGGAAAAGCCAGAGGTAAGTGAGACAGGGGAGGTAGCAGAGTTCCTTGAAGAGCTTGTGGTTCCATCAGTACAATCATCACTAGTGCACAAAGATGATAGAAACAAGGCAGTTATCACTCATGAAGAAGAATGTAGCTTTGAGGAGGTAAAAAAGAAATTGGTTTCTGCCAATCTTGAGATTGCCCAACTCAAGGAAAGGGCAAGGAAACATGCAATTGAAAAAGAAAATTTCAAAAGATTAAGAACCAGTTGGGAAGATGGAAACGTTCCAAGATATGAAGTAGTGGGCAGTCATGCTCAATATTTCACTTGGACTGTCCCTGCAATAAAGGAAGCAAGATATATCAAAAGGATCAATGGAAAATTAAGAACTAGAATCTGAATGATGAAAAGACAAATTGAATATTTGAAGATTCAACTGAGTGAACCTGAAGGACAACCTCAACGTAAATGAACCAGACAGTAAGTGAATAACTTTTGACACAATTTTCATGTGAAACTTACCTTTTTGAAGATTGAATATTGTTTTTGGATGGACAATGTCAGTTTTGTATGGCTCATTAGCATATGGTGAAACCATAAAATCCCAAGAATGACAAAAACTGTGTGTTTTTTATTCACACAGCAGTTTTGTAGCATGCTACGAAACTGTTGAAGGTGACATATAATGCACAACAATTTCGTAGCACGCTACGAAACTACTGTAGCTGCCAGTTTTGTTTTTGTGGATCAATCTTGAAAAAATGAAAGGGGGATTATTTTGAAAGTATGATGTTGCAGAGACATAAGAAGACCACCTAAGAAGTTTTGAACCTTAAGCAAAAGCAAATTCAAGAAATAAGAGACATATAGAAACCCCAAACTCTGCGCTACAAAAATAGTAGTCATTTCGTAGCTCAAACATTTTGTCATGCTTCAGGTAGCATTCAAGAGGTTTTTGTCTTGGCATGAGTATAGGAGAAGGATCTATAGTTAATTCAATGCATCACATGTGATTAAAGGAGATAATATGGTTAGCAGACTTCGAAGAACCTCCTTGGAGACCAAAGCAGAAATACAGGGGCAGTTTCCTAATATCCAGGAATAGTGAAAGGACAAGCAATCAAAGGCCAGCATGGAGTTTAAATTCATCACTTAAGCCAAATTTGAAGAGGGACAGCAGTCAAAGAACGAGTTTATTTCATAGTCAAGGTTGTTGCCATCATAATAAGGAGTTACACTCCTAGTTGTATTAGGTCTCTAGGACTGCTAGTTAACAGCTAGTTGTAATTAATAGTTTGTTTAAGTATCAATAGGTGTCAGGTCAAG